>JAHWXV010665556.1:0-12214 GCA_024586415.1 Phrixothrix hirtus
TAGTAACATGTAATAATAATTATTATTTCTAAATAGCCAGGCAGCCTTTTAATTTTTTAGAGATATCGTTACTCAGGAAAACACTCAAATAGATTCTGGTGTCTTTTGAAATAATTTTTAAAAGTTTTTTAATATTTTGCTTACTTAAATGAGCTAACTTTGTTTTTTAAATTGTTTTGCCTTAAAAACCTTGAAATGTGCTTGAATTTTTTTTGTTAGAATTGCTGGACACCCTGTTTAAGGTATTGGTGGTAAAATTACCAATGATGACGTCACGTCACCATTAAAATAAAAAAACCTCTACCCTGTTAATGTTAATATTCATGAAAATGTAGCAACTTTCAAAACTTTAATTCTTTTACCAATAATTCCTTTTTTTTCTAAAATCATTTAAAAAACTTTATGTTCCAAAATTTTTAACAATAATTCATTTGATAACTTTTAGGACAATCCTTGTACATATTTTCTTAGGTTAATTGAATCTTACTGATCGATTTATTTAAGACCATTTTGTTTGTGAAGTTGCAACCCTCGCAAAGTTTACGTATTTGAATTTATTAAAGTCAACTATTGCAGTAACTTTATTTGCTGTTGTTGTGGTATATCGTGTAGTTTTGCATTTGATTTATATTGTAAAATTTATTAAAATTACATCAATTACATTAAGTTATAGTTTTACTGTATTAAATAAATATCTGTTATCCTTATTTTTCTATTCTCACATTTTTATTTACAGTCAACTTTTACAGGGTGTTGTCATAAAGTTTTGAATGTCAAATTTAAATTCATCATTACATTTAACATTATAATTCCTGTGTGTTTTTATCCTTCATATACAAGTTACATTCAAGAAGTTGCAAGGTAAGTTGACATTGGTGTGATGTCCAAACTTTTTATTATTTACTCTATTTTATGCATTTTATACTATACTGATTATTGAACAAAACTCTGAATTCACTTTACTCCACCGAATTTCTTCAAAGTTAATAATCTTTTTATGTTCAGTACACTTCATATGCACAAAATCTTTAACCTTATTATATAACTTGAATGGTTTGCAACAATTCTAAAATGTAAAATGTCTCTATCTCACCCCAAAACTGAGCAACAAATTCGAACTAGTACTAATTCAGCAATTTATTGACAGACATTTCTGGATGATTACATTTTAAAAAAAAGTTGATTGAAAATTAACTAAATCTATCGATTAATAAATTGTTTAATGTAAAATTGCATTTAAAAAATCTGGTGTGACGACACGACTTTCTCTTACCCATTTTAAATTTAATTTGAATTTATTGATGTTAGTTACTTTCCTATACACCTAAATTCTAAACTCTAAAATTAATTTAAAAGCATAAATAGTTCATCCATTTATAATTTCCTCTACCTATACATGTACTAAGAGTTTTATAATTAAATTTTAAGCTCATTTAAAACAAAAATAATTTATAGATTTAAATAAAAGTAATTAAGTATGTAAATAATGTACATAAATCATTAAAATATTAATTTATTTTTATTTTGACACATGGTCACCCATCCAAGTTACTGGCCAGACAAAACCTTGCTTAACTCTTGAGATTTTTGTCAATAACTCACTTCAACGAATTTTCCCAGGGAAACCAATTAGTTTATGTAATATAGCATTATAGGTGCAAGAAACATGGTGAGTTTTAAAAAAATCGTTATAGCTGTTTTCGAGAAAATTGCAGAAAACCTGAAAATCACAAGAATAAAATGGCACTTTCGGTCATTTAATTTTAATGAAATTCTTACCAGAATGTGCTAAGATAGTAATAAACATATATATATATATATATATAAAATTTCACTCTCCTACAACGTTTGGTTTTTGAGATATATTGACCATACACGTACATATACACAGACCAATTTCTAAAAACATGGTTTTGGGATCTGAAAACGTGTATTTCCGTTAAACACTGGACATTGAAAATTTCACCGAAAACATGACTTTCTCTATACTATATTTCATTATGTAAGAGATTTTATTATTACAATTAGTGCGATTTAGATTTTTATTAATAACTTGAAAACAGTTGATTTTAGATATAGAGTACCTTCATACATATCAAAAGAGAATTTAAATTTGCAACATATAGGAAGATATACAGAATATTCCATTTAAAATTAGTTATTTTACTTTAAATCTTATTACTGTATAATATGATTTTTCAAAATTAGTTTTGACTTTAAATTTTGTAGTTTTAGAAAAGATTGAATAGGTACTTCAAAAATGGTAAATATTAATATATGGAATTTTATAGCAACTTAACTTGAAATGGTTCCTGTAATATAAAAATGTAGGTAAATAAATAAGGATGCTCTGCTTAAAGAAATATAACTTTGATGTTTCACATTTCGTTGGCAATGTTAAAATATTATCCGAATTTTCTTTTAGTTAGCAAACACTGATGAACTCATTGTTAATTTCAACCTTTTTCATTACTTGCAGTTTTTAGCTTTTATTTTCATGCATTTGTGTAGGTACTTATGGATAGATATTGCTACTTTTACGAAATTGCTTTAAAGGTAAATTAAATATTTTCTAGTCCTCATCGTACAGTAAAATTTCATCACTTCAAAATTCACAATAATATGAAATATCTTCAGAAAAACTTTTTAAAACAAAATGAGAAAAATAAAAATATTGACTTGTATTTCATTAAACTTCATTTATATAATTTTAAGAGAACTGAAGTAAGCAGTGATTAAAAACTTATACAAAAAAATGTGATGTAAGACAACACACGACTTTCTCTTGCGTATATAGATATGCAAATGTTCACACAATTAAAATATTATTTACGTTTATTTTGGGAACGATAATTGTAACGGCCACCCATCCAACTTACTGGAAACGTAAAACCCTGCTTAACTCTAGAGATTTTCTCTGATAACTCGCTTCAAGACATTTTTTCAGGAAAACCTCTAAGTTCACGTAAAAGGATGTCAAGGGCATAAGAACCCTAGTAAGTTTCAAAAAACTTGTTAAAAACGTTTTCGAGAAAATCGCAAAAAACTTAAAAATCGCAAGAATAAAGTGCAACTTCCAGTCATTCGATTTTAACAAAATTTTTGACTTTGCATACAAAGGCGATTATGACATCAAATATAAATTTTCATTTAGTTAGGGTTATTAGTTTCATAGTTATTGTATTCAGAGTTAATAGTGAAAGTACTTCCGGTTACTCGATTTACAGAAAATTTTCTGAGTAACCACCTAGATTATATGAAAGGATCTTAAATGCTTAAGAAATACAATATATTTTAAAAAAATCATTAGAGCTGATTTTGAGAAAATCTCAAAAAACGAAAAATTCGGAAAATATCTAAAAATGGCAGAAATAAGGTGGTACTTCCGGTTGTTTGATTTCAACCAAATTCTTAATTTAGCACATTAAGGTGATTGTGACCTTAAATATAAATTTTCATTTAGCTAGGGCTTTTAGTTTCATAGTTATTTTATTCAGACTTATTGGCGAAAGTACTTTTGGTTACTCGACTTACAGAAAATTTTGTGAAAAACCGCCTAGATTATATGAAAGGGCAATAAATTTCTAAGAAATATAGCAATTTTAAAAAAAATCGTTAGAGCCGATTTCGAGAAAATATCAAAAAACCAAAAAATAACAAGAGTAAAGTGGAACTTCCGGTTTTCCGATTTTAGTAAAATTGTTGCGGTGCGTGCGACGATGGATAGAAACGCAAATATAAAATTTTGTTTTTCTAGAACTCATGGTTTTTGAGTTATCGTGTTCACAGATACACAGACCAATTTTCAAAAACATGATTTTCGTACTCAAGGGACCCGAATAAGTGTATATCCATTAAAATTTCGACATCGAAAATTTTGGTCGAAAACAATACTTTCTCTTTTACCTATATCTCATACAGGGATGAGAAAATAAAAATCTGGTGTGAAACAACCTACGACTTTCTCTTACGCACATAGATATGCCAATAGTGTCCACAAATCATTAGATTATTGTCTACGTTTATTTTGGAAACGATAATTGTAACCGTCACACATCCACGTTACTGGACATGGGAAAGGCTGCTTAACTCCGGAAATTTTTCTGGTAAATTGCTTGAACGCATTTTTTCAGAATAATTGTTAAGTTCACGTAAAGGGGGCATTAAATACATAATAACGGTAGTACATTTAAAAATAAAAGTTATAGCCGTTTTCGAGAAAATCGCAAAAAAACTTAAAAATCGCAAGAATAAAGTGGCACTTCCGGCCATTCGATTTTACCTAAATTCTTGACATCTCATGTGCAGAAGATAAAATACTTAAATATACAATTTCATTCATATATCATATTTAGTTTTTGAGATATGTTGTTCGCAATTAATACACTAAGTACTTCCGGTCACTCGACTTTCGAAAATTTATTAGTGATACAACTTGATTCATGTAAAACGGAATGAAGTAACCAAGAAATTTACTAAGTTAAAATCGTTACAGTCGATTTCAAGAAAATCGCGAAGAACGAAAATTCGGAAATATCTAAAAATGACAGAAATAAAGTGGAACTTCCGGTTATTCGATTTTAACCAAATTCTTCATTTAGCACACCAATGTAGTTGCGGCCACAAATATAAATTTTCGTTTAGCTAGGACTTATAGTTTCATAGTTATTTTATTTTAAGTTAACGGTGTAGGTACTTCCGGTTACTCAATTTACCGAAAAGTTTCTGAGAAACGGCCTAAACTATATGAAAAGCCATTAAATGGGTAAGAAATGAAATAAGTTTTAAAAAAATCTTAAAGCCGATTTTGAGAAAATCGCGAAAAACCGAAAATTCGGAAAATATCTAAAAATAACAGAAAAAAGTTGTACTTTCGGTTATTCGATTCAAACAAAATTCTTGATTTAGCATACAACGGTAGTTAGAATCTCATATACAAAGTTTCATTTATTTAGGACTTTCAGTTTCATAGTTATTTTAGTCACAGTTCATGGTAAGACTACTTCCGGTTACTCATTTTATGGACATTTTTTTAGAAATTGTTTTAATTATATGAAAGGGCATTAAATCACTAAGAAATATAATAAATTTAAAAAAAATCGTTATAGCCGATTTCGAGAAAATCGCGAAAAACCAAAAAATAACAAGAGCAAAGTGGCACTTCCAGTTATTGGATTTTAGTGAAATTGTTGCAATCACGTGCGAGGATGGATACAAACTTAAATATAAAATTTCGTTTATCTATGACTTTTCGTTTTCTAGATATTTTGTTCACACACACAGACCAATTTTTAAAAACATGATTTTCGGACTCAGGGGACCCGAAAACGTGTATTTCCACTAGAATTTTGACATCGCTAATTTTAGACTAAAACAATGCTTTATCTATACTATATTTCATATAGGTAAGAGAGAGTAAAAAAGCGTGCAACAAAATTTTCAAATTTTCTTGTTCCTTTTAATTATGTTCTTTATATAAAACAGAAAATAAGTGAATATTTGTTTTTTTGGTTGAGATAATACTATAAACATCAGAACAATTGTTTTCTTAAAAATAACGTAGAAGATTATTATGCAATTATTCTAATATATTTTAATGTAATGATACTAGAAATTTACGTAAAATGACGTCATTGCTGTATATTGATTTTAAATTTTACCATTTTTTAAAAATACCTTTATTTTATTATTTTGGACAAGGATTGAGCTATATTTAATCTGTATTGATATTTTATAAATTACAATAGTTGATAAAGATTACTGTAAAATATTCATATTCTGTGATTCATTTGGCACATAGAACAAATACAGTTCAAGATTTTTGATTTAATTATTATATGCCCTCTATACGTAGGTTATGCTACATTAGGTTCGCCAAGTTTATACGTAATTTTTTTATTTTCTGGCTACGGGTAAACCTCAATTTAATAATTAAATGAATTTTGGATTTTGCTGCAAATTTGCAAGTGACGTTCTTTGATTTTATTTTAGTTAGTTTGATACTTTGCCATTTCTCCTTATAAAAATTTGGTTATGAGCTTTTTGATTGTGTAATTTTTATGTATGCAAATTTAGAAATGAACAACGGCGGGCCATTGGTTTATATTTAAAGAAGTCAATTTGTAGGAAATACTCTATTACAGTTGATGTGGCTTGATGCTTAATAAACAAATATGATGGGATATTTATTTTAATGACATCTGCAGTTGTAATAATAGCGTGCCTAGAAGTATGCATTCCAGTATTTCTTAAAAAGTAGATATTTTCTTTTTTTTACAAAAAGGGCTCTATTTGACTTCAATATATTATTAATCGACGTCATTAGTTATTTTTACGGACCTATTTTTTTTGTTGCAGTATTTATACACCCTGTAATGGGATACCTGTTCCTATATAATTCTATTGATTTAAATTCAAATTTTCTGCAGTTCGCTTTAAAATGCGGCAATATGAACTTGAAATAATTTTACTTTGAAAATGAAAATATTTAGTACTGTTGCGTACCGAATGCCACGTGATATAAAATGAAATAAAAGTACCGGGATTTCGGATAGTCAGTGATTTAGAGCCAAAGCTCAAAGACTTGGAAATGAGAAGTTAAACGAAAAGGGTTTGCGAAGAATTCCTAAGCTATCAATATAAACGTACCCATGGGGAATTCTATAAATCATGAAGAACTCATTATAATACAATTCCCGCTAAACATGTTATACTAATGTACTTACAACTAGGAAAACTCAGGGGTTAAGGCATAATGGTACAGAAAACACAATAAGAATGCAGAACTACATCACTATCCACGACATAATTGATATGCTAGGTAGCAGCAATTAAGTAATTCATCATGTACACTGCATAATTTGATTTCATTAACAAAATTATTGCACTCTTAAATTTAATAAAAAAGAATTAATATTATGTGTATTTTATAAGCCTCCATCTTGACATTTACATAAAACATTGAATTTCTTGTTAATTAGTAAGCATATAACGTATACCCAAAATATCATTAGTACATCTATGCACTAATTGTAATTCAATAATAATCTTTATTACATAAGAAATAGAATACTGTTTAAAAGTTACACCGAAATAACTATTCTTTAATGTAAAACAATTTAAAAAAATTTTGTATTAAATTATAGTCCTAATTTTTTTTTATTTAGTAATTTTGCAATAAGTAACAAGTTGGCGCTTAAAACAAATTTATATAGGTTATCAGATATCATTTATTTAAACTGTAATTTTACAACTTCCTATTAATGAGAAAAGTACACAATTTTAATGTTACACACGCTGTTAATTTTTAAATAAATATGTAAACGTAAAACGTCATCTTAAGATTATTTATAAGTGTTGTTTTTAGTTGCTATAGAATATTTAAATTTTTGTCTGAAATGTTTCAATTTGGTTTAAAATATTTTGGCAGGTACCTATTCCAACCATACTGGTAGAATAAATATACACGATTGTCAAATTATGTTGTCATATTAATTTATCTGCTGTTGCATTTTGTCAAACCTCCACCATATACTTACGGCAAGGTTTTCAGCGCATACACATTTAGTTATACAGGGTATCTTAGAGAAATGGCACATTAAAGTGTTATTTCTACCGAGCATTCTATATTATGTTACATTTTTAAATTACAGGAACTATTTTAGGTTAAGGTGTAATAACATTCAATATTCAATCTTTTCTAAAACTATAAAGTTTAAATACACAATATTTACTTAAACTAATTTTAAATGGTATTATATAGTAATGAAATTTGAAGTTAAATAATTTAAAGATGTTCCTTTTCAATATAAATTTATCACTATTTTCAATCTAGATTCCGACCACGGCCCCTCCTTGCTTTCCGAAGAGAAAAATAACTTACCCGAGAAGGTACACCAGATGTCATGATCCTCATTTCTTTTCGTCTGCAGAAAAACTTCCGAAGTATCGAGTAGATACACACCAAAGATGAGTTGAAAGAATAGGTTGTCCAATTTAGCTCTTATATTAAAGGTTAATGATTAAGAGACTGTCTAGGGTGTTGCCCCTGTTACAGTTTGTCTTCTAGAGACCATCATCACTCTTACAATAAGTATCATGTGCGTACTTAAACTAGTGGCATCCTCAAGTTCAAAACATTTTCAGCTTGTCTTGTTTCTACAAGTTTTAAGGCACGGAAACACATTTAGGCCGTCTCATTCCTCCTAAGCTAGATGCCGTGCAATAAATATAATAACCATAATAATAACAGTATTTCGGTATTGCCGCTCGTTTCGACATGACGCTTGAAAGAATAATAAAACCCCTCGTGTTTGCAGTAAAACAGTAAAAAACGCTTTTTGAGCGACTTGAACAAAAAAGCAATGATAGTAACATAGAAAGATTTAAAAATAAGTGTAACATCATTTACAATTATAAAATATTTTAAATAATTTTATAGAGCTTCAACAAGCTTAACGCACAATTATAAGTCAATAAATCAGACCCACCTGTTGTCCTCCTAACAACAAGCAAAAGTTGCAGAGAGATAGCCCCGTCCCAAATATATTATAACTCAATGATCGATCACAAAAACAATTTAAACCTAAATTGATGTTGCAAATAAATTATACAATAATCTGGTAATATGTTCAAAATTAGAACGTGCAAATATTAGCACTAAATATAGTCGTAATTTAATTAAATTTTCAACACAAGGACTTTAGCTAGACTTGCGGGTTAGGGAAAACTGCTAATCTCTTACCTAATGGGCTGTGAAAAAATCGCTTAATTCTGAAAAATTATCAAACGCCGAGAGTGTTTACGAATTAAAGGACGCCCGGGTAAAACTTAAATTAGTCAAAGATTGAATATAACGTAAATTCTCTCCCCTAAGGTTAGGAGTGTCTCAATTATTTATACGTACAAGCTGGCATATTAGGTATTGATTTGACAAGTAATTATACACAATCCGTTCTGAAACTTATACTCCAAATAACTAATTTAAATTGTAACAAAGGATTAAAATTCAACAAACATATTTTTTAGTTGAAACGTATCCAAGGGTAACTTTTATAGCTGCATTTTCTCAATGAAAAGTTATTTTGAATAATGAATAAAAATTCAAAAATCACGTTGCTGATCTTTATTTGTTAAGTGAGCTTTTGGTGTCTATTAGTTTCTGGAACGATAGGTTGCTATCATTAGGAAAATGTTTTTAATTAAAACTAAGATGTATTAAATTAAGGTTTGTTGTAATATGAAAAAATAAGAAGGGCAAGTACAAACAATTTAAAAACATTCTAAAACAGCAAAGAAAATAAAATTTAAAATTAAAATACTCATTTAACAAATAAAGATCAACAACAGCGTTTTTGAATTTTTATTCGTTATTCAAAATCATTTTTATTGATGGACTAACGCTATAAAAGTTACTCTAGGATACATTTCATTTAAGAAAATTATGGATAAATTGCTTTATAATATTACAAATGTCATACATTTGGTACTTACTTTCGAGAAATTGTCGCGATAGCCACCTTCCTAATTCAATTTACGAGGGGAGTCCGCTTTAAAGGTACAGGTGGCTGTGGAACAAATAGCGGATCTGCAATATTGACGTTATATGCATAACCTAACATTGTCATTTGTGTACTTGTATAGTGTAGTGTTGTTTTGTTCAAACGTCAATTTATTATTTTAAAAACAAGTAAACATGGCGTGTGCAATCGTGGAATATTTCAAGTTTGAAGTGCGTGCAATTATCAGATTTTTGCAGGCCGAAGAGGTTAATCCCATCGAAATTCATCGCAGAATAGAGGGTGTTAATGGTCCAAATGTTTGGTGCAAAAAATTGCAAAGTGGGCGAACAGAACTAAATGATGATCTGGAAAATAAAAAGGGCAGATCTAGAACTTCACACACGGATGAAAACTGCACAGTTGTCCAAGGTTTAATCATGGAGGATCGTCGCGTTAAAATTCGTGAAATTGCTGAAATGACTGGTATACCTAAAAGTTACGTCCATGAAATCATAAATGACTTAAACTTCCGTAAAGTGTCGGCCCGTTGGATACCGAAAATGCTCTCCGACGACCAAAAAAACAAACGAATGAGTGCTTCACTTCAACATCTCACCCGATATCAGCGGGAAGGGGATTATTTCATCGAAAGCATCATTACAGAAGATGAAACCTGGGTTTATGAATTCACTGCAGAGACAAAAAACAATCCATGATGTAGAAACATCCAGCTTCCCCACTTCATAAAAAATTCAAAACTTTACCATCTGCTTTGAAAACCACGGTTACAGTATTCTGAGATAGTGCAGGCCTACTTCTGTGTGAATTCTTTGAACCGCGCACTACCATTAACAGTGGCAGAAATTGTGAAACTCTTCAGAAATTGCGAACGGCCATTAAAAGAAAACGGCCGGGACGATTAAGTGAATGAGTTAAACCTTTGCACGCTGGTGCAAGGCCCCATACGTCGGATCAAACACAACTGTGGTTGTCACAACGGAATTGGGAAGTCTTGCAACATCCTCCGTATAGTCCGGATTTGGCCCGGTCAGATTTTCATTTATTTGGCCCTTTAAAGAAATTTTTAGTGGAGAAACGTTTTCCAGATCAAGACAAATTGCACCGTGGAGTATTTCAATCAATTGGACAAACAGTACTACCGTGAAGGGATGTTGGTATCGCGCTAGGACAAATGTCTTAATGTTTACGGTGATTATGTTGAAAAATTGTTAAAAATATGTAGATTTTTGTGACACTATTAAATATTTTCTGTAAATAAAAATGCTGGTGAAATTTTCTCTTGTACATTTAATATCGGACTCCCCTCGTACATGAAACTAAATTTCGAAAATATACATTAGTTGATACGTATAGATTAACGTTAAAATTACAATCTCATACAAAACAAAAAATCATTCTTTGCATGCAACGACATTCATTGTTATTTAAAATTAGAGAAATTGGTTAAATTGATGAACTTGCTTGTATGGCGCGATGTTGTTTATCCATCACTCATTTAAAATTAATACACTGCTTAATAGTTAATAACAAAAGGTATTTAAGTATTAGCATATGTCAAATAAAAATTCATAATTTCAATTATTCTTCATGAAACTGTTACTAAACACTGTTACTGAACACTCTTCTGTAAGCTCTCCGGTCCCAAAAACGCTATTCCACGTAACTTGATAGCAACAAAGCTCCGTGTATCTCAGAACTATGCATTCCTAAGGACAAATGGATTTAATAAATTTACTTAACAATTTAAAACACATGTTGCATAATAACAACACTGTATATTACTTAATCAAGTAAAAGCGCTTAATTGATTGACTCCAGAAAATTCTAACCGGAATTGATATCTCAGTTTTATACTTTTCTTACCCATCGCACCTCGAAGCAATTTCAGTTTTTTTTATAGCAAAACTGACAAAACAAATCACAAACAATTATGATCACCTGCGAGTTTTCACATGGATTTTAATACTTGATCTCGGCCTTTAACGTGAGGATCGCTTGCTTGCTGAAGAAACATGTGCCCCAAGTTGCACCACAAGACGCACATATATCTGAATTAATATTTTAACGACAAACAAGCAATTTTATTTAAGCTTAGCAAAAGAATTTATTCTTTATGCATTTTAGAAATTTAATTTTTAAATCAAAATTAGCTAATGTTAAATTAGAAATGTAAAGTTATAACGCAAGTTATTGAATATTAAAACGAAAAAACACTTAATTTATTCCATAAGATTGATGTACGAGCATAAACGAATATAATGTGTGATTTGAAATAAGTATATGATGTTTTAAAACTAACCATGATCAACCAAAGTGCATCACCATTAAACAGAAAAATGTTAGTCAACTATTTATACATTATAAATTTAAAGAGAATTCTACTACCTACGCTAATTGCAAAGATAGTAATCCTGCTAATTACCGAGTATGTCTTAAATTTCTTAAACTAAAAACTCCTTTTCAAACCAACCCAACCTGTCACCAACCAAACCTTTAACTTTGGACCCTTTCCCGGAAATAAGAAAAAATTCTAACAAACATCTTATCACAACTTAGTAGTCGTAACGTTCCGAACTTCTTCAACAAGTTCCTCCGCCTACTAACTCCCACTTTACTCTCGCTCACTTTATCATGGCAGCGATCTCTCGTAACTCTAGTTTCCTTACCATCTTCGATTTAACCCCCCCCCCCCC
>JAHWXV010665645.1:0-14573 GCA_024586415.1 Phrixothrix hirtus
TCGATTTCTTAAGGACAAAATCCGTTTTTCTCTGAAAACTTCTACCATCCAGGTCAGTTTATTTTAACTTTTCTACTGGCATCCACCGAAGATGGCGTAAGCTCGCTACGTTTTGGGACCTGCGAATTACTGCTTGCGTTCCGAATATTTATTTTCTACAGTTTATTATTTTGTGCTATAGTAAAATTAGTTCTAATTAATCATTATAATTATTTGATTTTGTCTATAAATTTTCTGCTAATAATTTTGAAACAGAAATTAATAATTATTTTGTAATTGTGAAATCCGTTCTTAGATGCAACGATTAGTTGTTTGCGCTCGATGCTGAATTTATAGCCCGAGAGCGGCATCAAGTTTCCCGGAGCGTCAGGTGTATAGTTGCACGATCCTCTTAACGTTAAGTTACTTTGGTACTTTTACTTATTGCTTTGAATATATTTTTATATGTTATGATTTATGTAAAGGCGTTCTTGGATAGATTAAATTAAACTAATTGCGTACAAATTTTAAACATTTATTTATGTTTTATTTAAAATCAAAGCCGTTCTTCACTGCAGTGACACCAGACCATCAATTTAATTAATGTATTTGCTAATTCCCTTTTTTTAGATTCTTTGATCTCGAATAGATGTTTTACTTTTAATTTAAATTAGGGTGATCAAGTTCACGAACACCTAATATTTATTCTTTTTCAATTCTATATTTTAAGTTTTGATTTGGCCGTTTGAACATTTGCGCGATAATGAGGCTCGATACTATAACTTTGCAGCACACATGTGTCAATTTAGCTTGACGTTCTCAACATTTTTCTATTAATTGTATACGTTACTAGTCATTTTACTTATGCAAGCGGTTCTCAAAATTTCGTTGAAGTTTTACTGTTATGTTCAATTAAAAGATCTTTATAAACTATACGTTTGCTGGGTGTTCACTGTTGCTTTTCAGAGCGAAAATAAACTGATCTTAACCTTATTTTGATTTTTCTTTTCATTTATGTACTGTTGTACCGTAACTAATTTTGTTTCACCTTATTTATAAATATTTTTGCTAATGGTTTTCTGAGTAACCTTAGGTGTGTGAAGCAGAATATCTACGAGTAATTTTAAGTCTAACTTTTATGTCCAATTTAATCTACGACGTTTTCACTCTTGTGCGTCGAGATTGACACTAGCGTTTTTCAATTACAAGTGTGTGGCGCCCAGTTTCTGTTCTTTCTCTAGCTATTTTAGGTTGTTTCCTGTGCGAGCACATACCAGTTTCAGGATCACCCGGCGCTCGTCAGCACCGAGTCCAGGATTACCCCAGCGGGACTGAGAGCGAAACTTGCACCTGCCAACCATGATATTGTGTTCGATCGTTATTTCGACCATCTTCTTTTTATAAGTAACTACACCCCACTCCATAGCTTCCGCGGCACTAGGGCCGGCCAGACATTTTTCTTTCATTTTTGCTGCGAAGCGTGATCCTTCTAGTAAAGGCTGTACGCGCTTATTTATCCAACTTTAACGTGACAAGATAATGAGGTTAGTAAAAACCGTACAATTTACATGTTAAATATTATTTTTATTTTTACTTTAAAACAACGCCGTTTTTTAAAATAACAATGTATTTATTATTTTAAACATAAATGAAACAATTAAATTAATATGACTGTCATATTTGAAAAAATCACATTTATGACATTATCGCACAAATGTCAATTCGGAGAAAAAGAACGTACGCTACAGTTATGACATTGTCACGTTAATAAACTTTTCTTATTAGTAAGACAAAAAACATGTACTCTGTCTATAAAAACTTAAGAAAAGGACCGACAGTAGGAGATGAGTATCTAAGATTCTAATACTCATCTTCCTCATCTGACTTCAACACAGTCATTAACAAATTCGCCAGAATTATTTTTGTTCGTCTTGATCAACTTATACAGATCATGATAAACAGTGGGAATGTCACCTCGATTGCAAAGTGTCATGAAACTATTTAATTTCTTTTCAGTTATTTTTAAATGTTCTGTAAATTTTTTTTTATTTCGATGGTATTATCTAAATTTTTACGTCGTCTTGAAGGTATTAAAATTAAGTTCTTTAAAACTTCTATTTTCGTAGCTAGTGTTAAAATAGACACAATTTTTCTTAAATTGCAACCACTTTATCCTCATTCACTGCACTACTGAACCATATGTGTCACTGTATTGAGATTTCCAGTCGGAACTAATTTCGCTTTCAAATGTTTTATATCTATGGAATCACTGTATACAAAATACTCAACCCTTAAAGGGCATTTTCTGCTTGCACATCTAATAATTACTGGCCATTCCAGCGGAGAATAAACAATATTTCCTTTCTTCGCCCTCTCAATGAGATTGTGAATGGAATCCACTTCCATTTGCGTATTGCCTGTTTCCAAAAATTTTAAGTTGAGTTCTCCAAATGTGTAGTATTTGCAACATGTAGCAAAAGAGTTGCTATAAATCTATTTCGATTTTGACCACTGCAAGAGTCTGATGTAAGTGTTACATTTTTTATAGTTAGTGGTAGAGAATTCAATAATTTAAATATGGCTGTTCCGATCTCATCAGAACCTCTTATTCCATATGCTTCATTCCAAATGTAACAGATGCGTTTATTTTCTGCTTGATCATTTACTGTCAAATTGTAAGTGCAAAATTTATGCGTATAGTAAAAGCAAGACACATTTGAGCATAGGGAATACAGAACTGCTTCTAAATCAAAGGTAAATGCTTTGTGGATTTCATTTTCTTTCGTTGACATTTTGTCTTTCTCCTTCTCTCTTCTTACCAAATATTTGTTCTTTAAATGTTCTTTCAAAATTGTTTCTTTTTCTTTTTTCCGCCTTCTGTCAAATTTTTATGGCTTTTACAAACCCTACATGCATCTTTTTTTGGACGATGAAAGCTTAAGTTATATTTTGTATTGAAAATTTTGCTGTATGTACCAAATTTTATATTACATTGTACGCTTTCAGTATTGCAGTTCTCCTTAAACAAGTCACACAAATTCAACATACTTAAATTTGAACTCAAAAATTGTCGTTTTGTTCGTTTACGGTAGTAGTGACTTTCTAAGCGAGGAAATGACTCAATGTGAGTTGTGACCCTTTATCTATCTAATTCTGATACATATAGTATGGTGGATATCGTCCTCTCTTATCATCACTAACAAAATGAGACAGTTTATCCAATTGTTTATTTTTTGTCACGAAAACTGTTCTTTCACCTATGTCAAGCGTTCTTATAAAGAACTGTTAGCAAACTTTCTTTTTAGACCTGTTACCACGTTAAAGTTGGTTAAACAAGCGCGTAAAGCCTTTACTAGAAGGTTCACACTTCGCAGCAAGAATAAAAGAAAAATCTCCTGCCGGCCGTAGTGCCGCGGAGGCTAGAGAGTGGGTTGTAGTTACTTACAAAAAGAAGATGGTCGAAATACCCAGCGAACAAAATATCGCTGTTGGCAGGTGCAGGTCTCGTTCAGTGCCTAGTGTCTCCGGAGGAGATCCTGGACTCGGTGCTGACGAGCGCCGGGTGGTCTCGAAACTAGTACGAGATCTCGCAGGAAACAACCTGAAATACCTAAAGAAAGGAAAGAAATTGGGCGCCACACACTTGTAATTGAAAAACGCTAGTGTCAATCTGGACGTACAAGGGTGAAAACGTCGTAGATTAATTCGACGATAAAAGTTGGACCTAAAGTTATTCGTAGATATTTCGTTTCACACACACTTAAGGTCATGCAGAAAAGCATTGGTAGAAATATTTATAAATACTCTGAAAGAAAAATTAGTTACGGTACATCAGTACATAAATGAAAAGAAAAATCAAAGTAAGGATAAGATCAGTTTATTTTCGTTCCGAAAAGCAACAGTGAACATCTAGCAAACGTACAGTTTATAAAAATCTTCTAATTGAACATAATGGTAAAAATTGAACGAAATTTTGAGGACTGCCCGCATAAGGAAAATGACTAGTAAGGTATACAATTAATAGCAAAATCTAATAAATTAATAGGTCTTCGCCCAAATTTATACTTTATTTTATTAAATTAACTACCTAAACAATTGTTAATTTAATAAAATAAAATATAAAGTTGGGTGAAGAACTATTAATTTATTAGATTAGATATGAATACGCCCAATTTCGCATTATATTATTTAATAGCAAAATGTTAAGGATCTCTAATTAAATTAACACATGTGTGCTGCAAAGTTATTGTATCGAGCCTCGATATCGCGCACATGTTCAAACGGCCAAAGCAAAACTTAAAATATAGAATTGGAAATAACACGATTTAAAATGGATAAATTTTAGGTGTTCGTGAACTTGATTAATAATAATAATAAATTGCAGACAATAGATATCGGAACCCGAAGCAGCAATTCGCAGGTCCCAAAACTTAACGAGCTTACGCCATCTTCGGCGGGTTCCAGTAGAAAAGTTAAAATAAACTGACCTGGATGGTAGAAGTTTTCAGAGAAAGACGGATTTTGTCCTTAAGAAATCGAAATAATCGCTTCGAGGCTGCGGAACGGGCGTTTTTCCCAAAACTATTGGTCGCCGTACCAAGGTCGTAGAGAAGCATAACAAAGGGACGGCTCTGGTATGGAGAAATAGCTGGTCGACCACGACGAAAGGAAAGCCTCTGAAGCGGAACCTCGGGCTCATCCAGAAGCAATCGGCGGCGTTATAAGCATACCGGCGAATTCCCAAACTCAACCGGCATTTTAAATCCCATATTTAAAACACTAGAAAATAAATAAATAGAAATCGATCAACCAACATTGCACATAACTAAGGGATGCCTACTCACCCTAAAAATGTAGGTGTTTTATCTCAAAAAGTAGAGTAAACCACAAAGGCTGTCGTAACTAAATGGAGCGGAAACAATAACGTGCAAAGCACACGTTATTGTTTCTGTGAAAGACTCACAAAGAATTAATACACAATGCTTTTCGGCACGCGACGGTATCATATAACAATCCTCGCGAATGTAAACAACAAAAGGCAGATATAAGCAACCCAAAGCGCATCTGAAATTAACGACGCGAAAGTAGACGTGACCTACAAAAATTAGTCGGACTTAAAAAAAGACTGTTACTCCGTTGCAAGGGTTGCTAAAATAATATACATATGTGCCATTCCTTTCCTTCTTATTGGCGGTTACAGCTCTCATTTGTTTTACTGGGACATAATCAACAGTCTGGCAAATGAAATCCCTCTGTCTGGTGTATAAGCCAAGTGACTAATAGTTACTGTTTAATGCTTGTCTCTCTTCTTGAGTAAATTTAGCTTTACATTTCAACTTATATTTTGAACAATCAATATCAACCACTTTCCTTGTTGCTACTACCTTTCCATTTAAATTTTCGTATTCTTTTCGCATATTCCGCAATTTCTTCCTTCTGATCTTCTTGTATCTATCACTGTTATGTTTCCGTTTCCTAGTACCTTTAGAGTTTGTTTTCTTTATCTTCTAATGCATTTTTAGCATTTTTAGTATCATGTTCATCCAAATTTTTAGAAATTTCACCGCCTCGAAGGATGTTGATTTCCTGTTCACTTTCACCCTACAGCTGTGAGTTTCACTTAAATTGATTATGTAATCTGGATTCTCCACATCAAAACCTATTTCTCTTCTAGAATCATTTTCAGGCTGATGATTTTCTGGAATTACGGCATTTTGAGCTTCAATGTAGTCTGCATTTATAGTATGCTCCACAATGTTTTCCATATTTATTTCTTGACATTCATCTTGTTGATTAGTGCTATATTCATAACCGTGTGTATTTTCTTCATTATTAGCTACCGAAAAAGTAATAACATCATCATTGTTGTTTGTCAAATTGAAGTATTGTTTGTTTCAGGAACAGTATTGTATTCTGCACTCTTTAAAGCATCATAGTCTGCAATGAACAAATGAAAAAATATATTATTTAGCTCACTGCTTTCTTCACATTCTTCCAGAAAGGGTATTGGGCTGTGCAATGCGGTAGCTAATTCATCTCCTGAATTATTATGTGCAGTGAAATTATTATTTTTGTTAGTTATCGCCTCTAAGAATGAAACTAACAATTTCCCGCGAGAACACATTCTGCAATACACAAAAAAAAACAGTTGTTAAAGAAGCTAATAGAGCGAATAAAAAAACAATAAATAAAGGTCTAATCACATCTTACCATGGGATAAATTATTGCGAGAATGCGGGAAAATAAAAAATTGCTTTCAGTCAGTTTTGATACATTGTAGGCAGATGAAAAAATCATGAAAATACTAGGTTCAGCTCGTTTACTACTATTTTTTACGGATATACTTTTATCATAACCTCTAATTATCTGTGTAACAAAATTCATCTAATTTATTATGAAATGAATTTTCTAGTTTTTAATATATTAGGTACATACCCGTTTTATAGAAATTGAAGACGTTTTCACTGATATAAAAATCCACTTAGAACCCTCGGAATCATTTAAACTTTTCAACGTGTGTATCTTATTTAAATATGACTTATGTAAATACATTCCGTTGTATATTAACACGCAATAAACTATTATTATTGTTATTATTATAAAATAGAAGTGCAATCGCAATCGTAGAAGTTCATCCTTATCGTTGACTTTATTCTCATAATCGATTTGTGAGCATAGCACTACTGAAATGTACTATTTAGTTACCTTTATTAGTAGAAACCTTTGTATTTGTTTAGGTATATTTTACCTGTTGTCAATAATTTAAGCACGTAATTACTTATTGTGCGTTAATTTCGGGTTTTATTGTAAACAAATGATATATTTTGTGATTAGTCTTAAAACTAACCGCGATCACTGAGCTCAGGAGGATCTATTGGAATTAACTGCAATACCTGTACGTCACAATTTTTTTGTAAGGAACCACTTATATAACACGAAATATTAGCAAATCGTTTGAGATTAGTTATCCATCTGAGAATTCTGTAAAGTCTCAATAAATGTTCAGTGTTGAGTCATAGTGGTATTAATAATTACTTGTATTTTACAATACCTGAAAAGTGTGTGTATTTATGTGTTGATCGTATTTAATTGCATTTTGTAAATTATATAAGTATTAAAGTTCTTAAACGCCCTGTTAGACCATTTTTGTGTAATATAATCACTATATGCCGATATACAGGAAGTTTAACAAGGAAACTAGCCATGCTAATCTAAATTAGTCAGCAAGTTGGTTGGCAGACATTGAATTATTAAGTGTATCCTATCATTGTCTAATAATGGAAACCTGAATCAAAATTCACTAGTACTCACATCTTTACGGCATTATTTTATGTGTTGGGCCCTCAGACTACAACTTTCAGTTGTAAAACATATCCACATACAGAGCGAGTCAAAACACTTGGCTCTTCTCATCAAAGCCCCAAACTGGTACCAAATATCGCTAACGTGCTTTATTTTAATTATTTAACTCCAATTTTCGGTCGTCCTGCAGAACTTCTGGTTTATATTCCGAAATGATAATAGCTAGCATCACTCAATGGTATGTCTCGAAATCAGTGCGTCAATTTAGTTTACTGTTAAAGCGTTTAGGTGCGGAAATACGATTTATCAACGACCATTCTTCACTGTCGTTCGCTGGTCGCTCTTGAGACACTCAACCCTCGATTGCCGCATATTTTAATTGCAAATTTGTTCTGCGCCTGCCTCTCTCTCACTCTCTCGTTAAGTTTTTATTTCATTGGTACGCTTGAGTATTATCCGTAAGTAGTTGATTGACTTAGTTATAAAATAAGTGTTAAGCTTCAATTGCGGTAATTAAGATACTATCCGAGGGGAACTATTTATACTGTGAACTTAATAATAAAGCAGCAGTTATTTATCATTTAAAATTGATTTATTGTTTTTCACTTTTGCATTCTTTCGAACCAATTGTCAAAATATTTTTGCCATTCTGATTGAGACATCTTTAAAACATGGTTTTTGAACGCATCGGTGGCTTCTTCTCCCGACAAAAACGCAATCTATTCTTGACGTTCGGGAACAAAAAGAGGTCTTTGGATGCCAAATCAGGACTGTACGGCGAATGACCCATTAATTTGATTTTTGGAGTGTTTAGATAATCGGTTTTTGGACTAAATGGGCGAGAGTTTGTTTCTTTTCCTTATTTCCCTGAAGACTTCCGGCAAACAAATGGTGGTGTCCTATTTAGAAGTGGCCGTTTTAAGTTCCTGTAAAGGCACCCTTGCCGCATGACCAGTTTTTTACAAAAAACAGGAGACCATTTGTTTTGAAGCGCTTCGAGCGCAAACAACTTTTGTTGGGTTTGGTTCATCTTGAAACACCCATAAGTCGACTGCTGTTTACTTTCCAGCTGATACACATATATGCATGATTCGTCACCTGTTACAATAATATATATGTCTTTTGAAGCGCTGCCATTGTATTTTGTAAGCATTTGCTTGCCCCAAGCGACACAGGCATCTGTTTAAGATGTTTTCACATTATGTGGGATCCAAAGAGAATAAATCTGTTTCACGGCTAAATGTTCATCCGATATTTTATATGTGCTGATCGAATTAATTTATAAGGTTGCGTCAATCTTACAGTGTGTCACGTGAGACGACCTTGCATTATCAGTTTTTGCACAGTAACTGCTTTTGGGCGTGCTTTACGACTTTTGTCGGTGAGCGAACGGCGGTCACAATTAAACTAGCTATACTAGCGTTTCACAGTTGCAAAGGATGGGGCTTAATCGCCAAAAGTAGAAGTAGATTGATCTATGCACTCTTTTCTAGATAGTCCACGTCGAAGGTCGTAATAAATCATCACACGGAATTTTCACGAGTTAGTTCCATTTTTACGCTGAGGCATAATTTTCAAGTTACTACAAATACCACTAATCACGCTCAAATGACAAAATGTTCCGAATAAGATTATGTTAATAAATATCAGACTTTCCATTACAAATGCTAGATGGCGTCTTAAACACGCAGAGTTGCCAAGGCTCACAATATAAATAGAGCCCCTCGTATTTATAGGTACTTTTCAGTTTATCCCTAATTGTAAATAATGCGACACATTTACGTGACCATAAAAACTACATTTATATGTTGTACGTTGTAATAGAAAATGAACGAATACAAAATGAACAAGTAAGTACTGAAAATAAAATTAGTTTCGGTATAATTAAAGGCAGTATTACAATATAGTTAGGGTCTATATATTGATTCTCAATAAAATTGAATTATACATTAAGAGATGAAGTAGGTAGAAATACAATTACGGAAAGGATGTAGTAATGTATTTAGTAGCACTGAAACATTCAAGAACCGAAAAAGTTATATTTTCTAGTCTGGCTATTATAGATGTTATATAAACATGCTAACTTTAAAAGTTTTGTGCCGTACACTATATACTATACTTATTTAGCTCAAGGTGCATGTAATATATCATATCTTTATGCTTGATAACATTTAAATAGGAAATTTAGTAAAAAGCGAAAATTATGCCTTGTATGTATTACATTCAATTAATAGAGCGTTTTCTCTATTAAATATAGATAATACCTGTAATTTTTTTTAAAAATTAAGGGTAGATATGCTCGTCTTAATATACTGACTATATCAATTTAAATTTTGCTATGGTTAAATTATATCGAAATTTTCGATTCAATTTAAGGTAATACGCAATTACATCAATAATCTGAAATACTGAATTAGCAATTGATTGTTATTAGATATTATTATTTTCAGCCTGTCTGAATATTTCAGGATTTGTTAATTAGTTACTTAGTTGCAATTTTTCCTTGTGTTCTTTTTACCTGACAAATAATTACGTCTATATACGTTCCGAACTATTTCTTTCCTCAGCGCAAAAAATAAGCATACTTAAAAGTTAATTGTAAAACTTTCATCCACTATTCGTCAGTTTTTATTTATTTGAACTAAATTATGCACTTGTTGATATATTAATACATAATTGTTTCAATTTAGTCGCTTTAATGCAATTGAAGAAGCAAAAGAACAAAATTTAAGGTATTAAGATTCTAGAGAGTTAAACTGGTATACAAACGTTTATTGTTCTTAGATTATAAGGTTATTTAAATTTCTTGGTTTTGATTTTATAATCCTTTCAAATAACTCAAGCAGCTTGAATATTTTAAACTTTCTTAGTCCTTTATCAAATTAAATCCTATAGCCAAACATTATCAAAACACGAAAACCTGTACCTAAATTAATATGGATGATTAAAATTCTTGTGATTTAATTTACACTCCGCTGAAAGTTTGATGCCGACACTTTAATTGTAATTATGTTTTCAATTAATATTTCATGATCTGCTTTACAATTTTCAGGTTGTTCAGTGAAATGTTTGAATATTCAATGTTTATGTATAATTTTATTGGAATAAAAATTAGTCGTAAATCTTAGCTTTATCGTTGATTATTTAGCATGCATTGCATTGTTATAAAAACTAAATTAATTAGAACGATGCAATAAATTTATTTCTAAGCGAAAATTACTGTAATTGTGTATCAAATTTTATAGCTACATTTTACAGATTAATTTTTATTACATTAAACAATGTTGATGGCATTGGTGAGAGAATAGAATGTTTAGCAATACTTGTAACTGTTGTAAGTCACCCAGTTAGCAAATTAAAATATTAGATAAAATGAAAGTTGTTAAAATTTAATTTTTTAATGGATATTAAACCCATAACTAAGAAAATGTAGAAGATCTATCACGAACGATTAGAGATTCAGGACCGCAATAAACGTTCTTTTGAATGTTTTAGGGTTATTTTAGGGGACCACTTAGTTCAGACGGGACGTAAATTGCTTCTTTGCTCTTATGTAGCCTAGCTTTCCTAAATGTTGACCAGAATATTAATGACATGAGTAGCTTCCTAATATAACGATAAAATAAATAGAATGCCGGGGATATATTTAAAAGCTTTGTTACTAAACAATTTTGTGTTCACTTGAGCAGACCGGCACGGTATCGGGGAAGGAATAAGTGCTCGTACAACGTTTGCATAAATAGGTGTGCCTTAAATGATTTTATCATTGACAATGGTTACATCACGTTCGACCCACTTTATATATGTATCTAATTGATGGGTAGAGAAAGTAGGAAGTAATCTAGAAATTGCGGGAACTGCACAAATCATTCACTGGTAACACTCAATTGGAACACAAGAAATGAGTTTGTTGTCTTTTACAAAAATAGCGAACGATTTTTAGACTAATCTGAGTATAAATTTTTATAGAAAGTAACTATCCATTATTCTATGTTTTATCTTAGCCACAATTTAATTGCGTATAGAGAGACTGTACGGAATAGGAGTAAAGAACTTTTATTTCTTATGTGTGTGACATAATTGTCTTAGTTAAAAGGCAATAGCCGCGATATTAGTGCTTGGTAAATCAAAAGTTAAATTGAATAGCACAGTTCGCACGATATTTAGACACACGTGCACTGAAATTATGTATTACATTGTGACAAGATTACAGGAATTCAACTTGATTAGAATTTCAATTATTTGTCTATAATCATACTAAAAATTAAACCTTAATGGAACAACGTTAACACGACCATGTGGTGCGCGTTGCTAAAAGTTGTATTGAATAACCCTGTATGTAAAAGGTTGTTTTTCGGAGACGCACACCTAACCCAAAGACGTGGCAATCAAGCGACCTTGGATGTACAAAAATTCGAAAGGATAAGGAACAATATTTTGACGACAAAGACATAGTTGACGAATATTGTTCAATAGAAATCTTACAGGAACAACAAACATAAAACGCTTATCCAAATAAGTCGAAAGTACGAGCCTGATTTACATTTACTTCTACGAACACAACTGAACGAGAGCTATGAATCTAAGTAATACGAGTATGTTAAATGCAATTTCATATGTTTATAGAGCTTCTTGCAAACAGTTGATGCGAAACTGAAATGTTGCTATTTTCTTTTTCAGTGGGTTAAAAAAGGCTGACCGAGCAACAAGTGTCTTTCAAGATGCTTTTCCAGCTGATTTACTCTCAGTAATAATGTATGAAACTAGAATCAATCCCTATAAATTAGAAAACTCTCATTATTTAATTGGGAGATAGAATGTTAATCAAAAATAACCGATTCTCGATTACTTACTAACCAATTATAACATTTAAAAGCATATATTCAATTGTTGAATTCAACGTTATACGTCTTAGACAAACATTCTGTGAATATTAACGCAGGACAGCGATTCGTATTTGTCTCTTAGCAATCTTAATCTCAGAATTTAAAATTTAAAGTCAAAATAAAATTGCCTAAGGCATTATTGCTCAAGCTACATTTGTGTAGAGTGATTCATTGTTAGAATATGGGGTATACTAATTAAGTATAATTTAGTTGCAAATTCATTCACAGGAATTATTTACTTGTTGCTGGTATTAATAAAGCAAACTTCATGTTATTGATTAATCTTCATTGATTCAAATGTTTCATTTATTAAATTTGCACGGATGGTACAGAATTAAGCTGATGTTACATTAATTGTGGACGGTATATGGTTTTTTAAAACATTTTGGGCTGTTTACAAATATATAAAAACATATTTCATTTAGTTAAAATCTAAATTGTAGTTTTGCTAATTTTTGTCAATGTTTAAAAATTAAGTTAACTATTACTAAAAGGATTAAAAAGGACTTGCATTATCGGACTGAAACAGAAAAACATACGTTAAAACTCTTCTTAAATTGATTGCCGAAGGAGTGCTTCTTTAAGAATACCATTTTATTTTTTTATAATTAGTTAGATGTAGTTAGTAAGTTAGTGTATGCTTTGTTTTTTAGTATTCTGTTTGCATGCTTTTTTTAATGTCATAAAGAATAGAAACGTTGAATTGTTTTTAAAGTTAGCTTTGTGCATGTTTATTTGTTTATCTTTGTGCATGTTTATTTGTTTATTAAATACACCTTTGAACAATACCAGCTTGATAAAAGAATAAAACACCATCATATAAATCGCGCAAATTAACAAAACGAATTTATATTTTGTTTATTGCTATTCCTGTTTTAGGTTATTTGAATGCATTACATGTATCCATATTAAATTTGATTAACCAATTGTGTAATATTGAAGTTATTAAATTGCGTGGACTATATTTATAAGAACTAAATATAACTGTTGGATAGCAGCCGACTGTCGAAGTATAGCTATTTCAATCACCAGTTAGATTTATCGACTAATTAATTACCTTGTATCTATGGTTTCCATAGAAAATATCTACCCAAGTTACTATTATGCAAATATACCTGGTAGAAGCCGCGTTCTTAATTTTCATCCCAAAACCTTACCTTCCTAGTTTTTGCAGAGTTACGACGTATTGATGGTGATAAGAAAGGTAATATGATTGTTGAAGACCGATTACTAGCTAGTCCGTGGTTGTTAGAGAGAAATTGGAGTTACTAAGTCAGCAAACGGTTCAGGAACTACCTAGCAGAATGTTTGGAAATACCTTATAAGGCATTTACCACAGCAATAATTAAAATTTAAACAATACTTATCACGTTTTCAGATCAAAGGAAAATAGTTAGTAGAGCGCAATCCTTTTGTTTCAAAGACAAATTTCACACAAAGGCTAACGTGTGCATCACGCCAGTCTATGTATCTAATTTAAAAATATTGGTGTGCAGAAGCTGAATACTTTAACTTTTTGTAACAAAAATTCAAAATAAAAGAACATATTAGAAAGCAGACATATACGACTATCTCAATTGAAATCTAAAAACTAGGACATTTAAAAAATACCGAGTTATTTGTGTTTCTTTCGGAAGGGAAGTCACAAGCAAAGGTGATATTAACATCGCATATTAAAGTTTAGGCTTTCTTAAGACTTAAGTGGATAAAGTACAATTTACCCTTCACACTTTCAATGGAATTAGTAAAAGTATCGTGCTCTTGCACGCCAGGGTTGCAATCTGACTTGAATAGGTGAGAGTTCGACACAGTTTTATGTGGTACTACTTGTTAGTTATTTTAGTGGATAGAGTTAACCCAAGGATACGCCATTGGTGTACCTTTGTTAGCATCGTGTCACAAGGTAAACTGGCACCAACGCATGTGGCAAATGATCACGAGTGTTTAACCACGTCTGGCAAAGATATAGTGGAGCGAGACGTAGTTCGTCGATACTTGCGAGGCTAGACACTGTAGAATCTAGACAAAATCGGTAAAAGGTGGGCGCCACTGTTCTCAAGTCGAAATTGCTATCAGGTAATGTTTGCGAAACACTCTGTAAACCACGATGTTACTAACCTACTTTAGAAGTGGAGACAGACACTCTAATAACGTGTGTAAAAGAACTCGTCTTATCAGAGTCACATGTGGTTAACAAAACGTATGTCTCCGAATGATTTGCAAATATGTACAATGTAGCTACCAAAAGCAATTCCGTTGTTAAAAGTATGTAGTTAAAATGCCGGGACATCATTTGTGAGCTACTATTTGACAAGGCACGTTCGCTTTAAACATTTTAGGTTAAGCATTATTTGGCGCGACTGTATTTACAATAAAAAATATCAATTGCCAATAAATTTACTTAAT
>JAHWXV010665683.1:0-10573 GCA_024586415.1 Phrixothrix hirtus
ATGTTTAGTTATCATTTGCATAAACCTTGAACCGATAAAGTTACTAGATCTGTTTAAATATTTCCCGCTAAAACCTCAAACAATAAAAATCACACTGTAATGTATTCCCAAGGTTCTGAGTTTCCAAACTATTTACGGATTACTACGGATATACTAATGTGTTCGCGATATTACTAATTGTCAATTTATAATGGCGTAAAATTGCACTTTTAGAATTTTGTGATTGATTAATTTTGGCTAAAGGTGATTTTTTCGGAGATCAGGGTTTTGACGGTTAAGTAATGTTAAGACTTATTATTTTGTGTTCCTAGATAATTATTACTTATTATTACTGTTTGAAATCTATTTCTATGTTATATGATAATCAGACTCTGTACGGTGGAAATTAAACATTATTATGCGGTGGGTTATGTTTTCGCGCTTTTTGAAGGCAATGTTATTTATAAAGACTTAGGAATATGTTTGTAAATTAAGGGTGTTCATTTAAAATTCTTCCTTTTAGAAATCACTAAATTCATCAAAAAAAGTAGTTATAAGGAAATTTTGTTCATATATGTATATAAAAATGTATTAGATCATTTTTCATCTATCTAACTCTAAATTGGTTGCAATAGCCATCTGATTCAAATAGCCAGACAGCTTCGATATCCTGACACTGTTGTAACATTGCTCAGCTAAATGCGGTGCTTACCCTGTAGTTTCTGAGCTGCTACGACACGTGCATGGCATTTTTCCTGTTACGTTTGATATTGTTTTTTCCGCTGAAGGAAATTTTTTGGTCGATACTTGAATCCGTAAATAAAGATTTTGTAAATTCAAGACCACGCCAATTTACTTACTTATCGAGAAGAAACTATTAAAAATAACCAAAACCATGTTGAAGTTATTTATTTGTATGTTACATAAACGAAGAATTGTAGTAAACAATTAAGGTTGTAGTCTGATTAAGAATTATGTAGTTCCCGTTTATATAATAATTCGAGCGAAGTAGTGATAGACATATTATGTTTAGTTTACATTTTATATAAAACTTTTCATTTAAAAATAGCAACGTTTTATTTCTTCTGCAATTAAATTATAAAGTCTCGCTGATAAAAGGAATCTTAATTCATAATTTTGCAAGATAAGATAAATTAAAAATTAAAGGATAATTGTAGAAAAACCGTTGATTGCTTTGTGTAAGTATGAAAAACTACGTCTTAAGTACATTTTGAATTGTAGATTATATTCTACTTTTAAAAAGTCCACAACTTTCACCCTAAAGCCGTACCTTTCTCTAAGTTTCAAATATAATTGCTTCTTCGAAAGAATAAGTTTAAGGAACATTCATTAAAATTTTAAATTATTCCAGAAAACTTTTATTTGCCTTAAACATCTGGGTAAACAATGTTTTTTATTTAATTACAAGGATTTCATAGCCGGAATTAGCTAAAAGCAAACTATTCTTTATTTAAACATCCTACAACTTATTCGATAATATTTATCATTTGTAATTTTTAAAATTTATTATTTTTATGTACGTAATTAGTTTATGTATCTTATGTCATTTAAAATTCACGAATTTAGGTATCTATTTAGCCTCTAACATGGAAAATAGGCCGTATTTCAAAACAAAATCCTATTTATTCAAAAATTTTCCTTTATCTCTATCCAATTAGCACAAACAGGCGCAAGCTAAACAGTAACAAAATATGGTGCGGTGAAAGTAGAAAATACAAGATCTTAATGAAGTACGCTCTGTATAACAGATTCTTCTAAATGGTATGTGATAAAAATAATGTTAAAATGCAAATACCGACCACAATCCTTTCTTAAACTATTGTAATAACAAGCAGATAATAAAGGATAGCTACAATTAGATAGAATATTCATTGCTAGGTATAATATTGGCATTCATTCGAAACGTTGTAAAACGTCTTAAAATCATCCTTTAATAAGTGGATAATCCAAACTTCACACAATTTAATTATCGTTGACGAGATATATACAGTGTGTCTCAAAAATAAGGAACATTACGCTAACACCAGATACAGTTTGTTATACATTCCAAAAAAGGTTTATAAACCATATGTCCGAAAATCAAGTAACGGGAAATACTTCGTATATTTATTTTGCGCAACATATCTAAAAAATTAAATATCGTAAAGAAACAATATTTTATATTTGTTTTCTGCCTTCCTTGCATACGACGGCATGAATTTAGTTAAAATCAAATGACCAGAATTACCACTGTATTCTTGCGACCTTTACGTTTCTTGAGATTTTCTCGAAAACAGCTCTCACTTTTTTTTCAAACTTACAACGGTTTTTATGATTTTGGTTCTGTTTTACGCGAACTTATCAGTTGCTCTGGAAAAATGCGTTAAAGATAGCTGTCAGAGAAAATCTCTGGAGTTAAGCAGGAATTTGCGTGTCCAGTAATTTGGATGGGTGAACGTTGTAATTATGGTTCCCAAAATAAACGTAAATAATACCTTAGTCATTTGTGAGCATTATTTGCTTACCTACAATATGTAAGGGGAAGTCGTATTGACAATATCAGATTTCTACTATTTCATCTACCAACATTCCTATTAGTGCACACAAAATAAAATAAATTTTTTTGTCATAGTTACTTTTTATTGCCCATATTCTATTTACATTTATTAAAAGTCGATTTTTTTGGACTAGTTTCTTCTTCTGCTCTTAATTTTGCTGCCGAATATGAACACTTAGTTTCGACTTTTTCGCTGTTATTAATTTTTCCATCAGGACTAGCCCCATGATATAGCTTTTCTTCAAATATAAAAAGAGTGCGTTTATACATTTTTTATAAGGTTTTTTACAAAATCTCTTTTCGTAAAATTTATGTTTTAATCATTACCCTGAAGGGAAACAACCCTAAAAATCTATTTTAAGAGATTAAAAATTAATTTCAGTAACAAATAGGTATTTAGTATCTTCAGACCAAAACATTACAATATTAAAAAAATAAAAAACAAAGAATATCTTAGAAAATTAAATATTAAAGTTTAATGATCTACTTAAAATTGTTTTGAGAAGCAAACAAGGCCAAACAACTTTAATAGGTCAAACTACTACACATCGTAAACAAATATTATGTGTTGTTATAAGTAAAATTAAATTATAGTAGTATATTTTCACCATAGTTCAATTCATAATTCCGTTTATTTAGTATTTAGATCAAGTTATATATTTTATATTTTCAATATTTAAAAATTGTTTCTGAAAAATATTTAGAAGAAAATTGTGCTGTACAAGTTATGAAATAGGCAGGCACAGTTTTCGTGATGCCAGTTATCTTTGGAGCACCCTGTATATGTATATTATTAAACTTCTGCATAATTTTTATTTCTTGTTAGAAGCATCTGTTTAATATTACACTAAAGTGGTCCTTCTAACTAACTCAAAATTAAAATATGCAAGTGAAGAAAAATAAAGAAAAACAATAGATTTGGATTATGATAACCAGAGTTACTACAATTTAAGTACATGCATTTATTTCGCAACATAATTATTTTTACTGCAATTCTTAATTTATAAGAGTACGCAAAATAAGAATTCCTTCTTTTAGACAGTTGACTTGTTAATCCAAAACCGAAGAATTGCTCATATAAGTATTACGGTGTTTCTAACATAAGTGTAGCATCATTAAATGTCATGCAAATTATTAATAATTTATAATATACACGCTGTAAAATTACTTTGCATGTGATCATTTGTATGGAGATTTACGCTATACTGTTGAATGAATTTATTTAACGACTTTACTTAAATTCTATGATATCCACGATAATCAAGAAATACTTAGTTTAAGAAAGGTTTAAATAAAAACTGTGTAAATTGCCATCAAGTATATAATAACATACATTTACGAATATAAATATAAATAAAGAAAATTGTACAGCTCAGAATTAATTAATGCGCATTCGTATTTAGTTACTCCGCTGCAAATCTATAATTGTGTAATCTAGTGGGCTGTAGTAATATTACCATTTTTCAACGTATAAAATATTTGAGTTGGATCTATATTTATACTAAACCCCTATAATACTCCGAAAAACACCGCCATCTGGTGTTCGCAGTACTTTTTGGAATGCGAAATTTAACATAGAACCGAATTGTTATCATTTTTATTTTATAGTTTGAACCGCAACGAGCAAGAAACTTATTTGCGAAGTTTATTAAATGAGAGTGAGCCAGTGCAGGAAAATGATACCGATACTCAGATTTATGTAGAAAACGATTCTGATAGTGATTGGCTGTATTTGTCAGAGAAAGGTCTAAATAATTCTCAAGTATGCTTTAAAATACTCGTGGTATTTTCATTAGTAAGGGACTTACTGTAACAGATACTCAAAGAAACATTCGATGTAGACGATGCTTACGCTAACACTAATGTTCAAATTGAGCTTGATTCAGATGAAGTCGACACAGAACCATTTCACGGTAAAGACCAAACACTATGGAATCGGCATCCACCTGCGAGTACTCCAACTTTAAGTCAGGACGTACTTCGTCAGAAACCTATACCGGTCAGGTCCACCGAAAAAGTTTCATTACGTAACATTTTCAAGTACATCATAAACGATGTCATGTGTAATGTGATAACAAGAGTGATAAACAAAAAAGTTAACAAAGTCTATAACAAATGCAATGTAGAAAATCCACATAAAGCATTAAAATCTTGGCGTAATCTCACAGAAGAAGAATTTTGTTAATATTTGGGTATACTTATTACTTTTGGAATACACTACTCTAGTTCTGAACATATTAGGGAACTGTGGAAGTATGATGCATATGCATTGTATCGAGCTACTTTGTCTATTAGCCGTTTCTGTGAAATCATTAAATTTATTCGTTTTGACAACGAAGAAACTAGAAGTCAGTGATTGTTAACTGATAAGGCAGCAGCTATCGCCGACATACGGCTAACTCTAAATGAAAACTTACGAATATATTTTGTTCCTTCAGATTATGTAATTATCGACGAACAGCTTTTTCCGTTTAGAGGGAGAATGAGATTCACCCAGTATATCCCATTAAAGCCAGCAAAATATGGCATCAAAATATGGTGGATATGCGATACTGAACATTCGTATCCGCTAAATATGTACTGTAAATCCACTGTCAGGTCGGTAGAAGAATCAAGATGAACGAGTTGTTCAAGATTTGGCAATTATGTATAGAAACACTAGTTGCAACGTCACCATGGACAATTTCTTTACATCGCTACTAATCGCACGGCTGCTATTATCATGGAACTTGCCTGCTGTTGTTGGTACGCTGAAAAGAAATAAAGCCTACATACCAACAAAAATGATGGCAAATAAAGAACGGCAACCATTATCATCTATCTTTCGATTTAGTGATGACGATGGAGTGACACTTTGCTCCTATATACCAAAAAAAAATCTGTAATGGTATTGTCAACCATGCACCATGATAACAGTGTTAGTGAACCCAAAAATAAACCAAAAATTATAAACTATTACAACTCCACAAAAGATGGAGTTGATAATACGGAGAAAACGCTAACTCACTATTCGACGAAACGCAGAAGTTTCCAACGGACACTGGCTTTATTTTATACTGCTGTTGATATATCATGTCTAGCTAGTTATATTATATATACAAAAAACAATCCTTTATCTGAGAGGTCTTCAAAGTCGGCAAACGCTTTATCAGGATTTGGGAAAAAGTTCAGTAATATCCATGGTATAAAAAAGATGTCAAATGCCATGCGTTGTAAAAGGATTTTCTACAAAAGTTGTCATTGAGTTGCTGCTGGGATATCCAGCAACACCACAAGCATCCTCAGAGGGCGTTATTCTTCTAAATGTGCTAAAGACATAAACCTGTCATAGGTTCCTATTATCTATATAGGTCACAACATAAAAAAGAGAGGAAAAAGAGAAAATCCTGTCATGTTTGCAAACATCTATGCGGCTAGCACGCTGAAACAATAACAAAATGTTATACTTGTAATTTGTAATTAAAAATTATTCTAAATAAAATATTTCAAGTGCTACTTTTTTTTATTGCACTTCTTAAATTTGAGCAAATCCCTGAAAGATACATATGTACCCATCTGTGTCGTAACGCAGTGTCGATCTTAAACTTTCGAAATTTTCCTTTCCGTAAGACCAAACTAGTATCCTTCTCAGAAAATATATTTGTTTGAACCCTTCCTTAAATGTCACAAACACTAAGCGAGCTTAGTACAAAATAGCAATGAATAGTAACATTCGAAGGTTAAAAGTTACATGTGTACACAAGAGTTAAGATGAAAGCAAGAAAGAAATTTAAATAAAGAAACAAAACAAAGTGAAATGCACGGAAACAAAGGGGCATGTACTTAGATGTAAAAGTAGGTCTAGTTCAAAGATAAAACGCTCTCTCGACTAAATTTTTTAAATGTATAACAAAGCAGGCGTTCTCGGTCAGCCAATGTAAGATAAATGATTTCCGGGAACGAACCGCGTCAATTTTGGATAAACTGCTAACGTTTCGGGACAATAGTATAACGCTAGAAGTACATTAAATGTAGTTTTGACGATTTATAGAAGCAAATTTTCCTATTTTGATTTTGACATCACACTAAACGTCGTTGTAAATGGCAAAAATAAACAATTGCTACCAGATTCAATGTGTATGATTTTATATAAATAGCTAATTGAAATTATTTCAAAACCATGAATGTATTTATGACCTCAATAGCAAGCTACCAGACATCTACGGGAAATTAAAACTAATGTCTTAAAGAATAAAATTTATACATATTGTTCAAACTATTGAACAGAAACTTTAAATATGCCCCTGTATGTATCGAGCGGCAGTATATTTGAAACGGTAAATAAACTTTATATTCGCTCCTGTTAATAAATAAGGAATTAAAACACGGCCAAATAATAGTTAATAATTAAGGAATTCTAGATAGTAATATATAAAAGATGAACAATCCATTTAAAGTTTAAGTGTCAGCAGTAAACTTCACCTAAAAGCCATTAGTAACTCTACATAAATAATTACATTCGCTAAATAAAATTTTATCCCAAAATTAGATAGGAAAATAAGATCTAAAGATATTTAGGAACATTATAATTGGGAAATTATATAATAATCTATTGCAATATAAAAATTCGTTGAAATATTAGACTACGAAAGAGACCTAATTAAATGGAATCTCCAATATTTTACTTGACAGCACGACAATCATATTTAGCTTATATGAACACAATTATGTCGAAATATGAACTTGTGCTCATGGAAATTAAGTAAATTAAACTCAATATACACAGGACTGTATTAATTGCACATTCCATTCAAGACATAAAATGTGAACTTTGTAAAATTATTACATCGCCTAATTAACCCAATTTGTATATAAATCTGTACATAAGCAAATAAAAAACATTCGAGTTAAAGAACTTTTGAGTCATTGCCATCTTCTTCTCTTATAGTCTACAATTAAGAGATAGACCTGGCCGTATAGACTGACGGTCAGAGCTAAGATATCAAAACATGTACGCCCAGAAGTTCACAACTTCATCTGACTTCGCATATTCATAGGTTATGTATATTGAGTAGTCACATTTTTCATATGTTTTCATTATAAAACGTTAGTGAAGATGTATATTGTAAATATAATTTGTTAATTTGTAATCATTACCAATTGTTAAGTAATCACACCTTTCTGCCACTTATTTCATACAACCTATACTATTCAAATTTCTACGCCCATCATAGTTAAAGGACTTTCTAATCTATGTACATACAATTTTATGTTCTAGTCTGTGTTTGCTTATAAATTTGTACGTCCAAAATATATTTAAAACTTTTCAAGACTGCAATAAAAGAAAACTTTGTCATCTTTACTTCCTATAGTAAAAATAAATTCTAACAATGAAACGGGTTGTTAAGACCTGAAATCAGTCCCTAAAGGTACATGCTGGATTTATATTTATTGCACTGAAAAACAGTTCCATAGGCTTCATGATAGTTAATGATGATTCTTATTTAATGTTTACAGATTTTTTTTAATCTGAAGGCATGTATTCGGTATTTCTCGTAAATGAGGATGTTTGAATCTCCCTAGATTTAACCATCTCGAAATAAAGATGTGGTTTATTTACACAATTCTTTAAATTTGATCCAAGGTGAATGAAACCGTGATCATGAGATGTAGCTATACAAGAAGGTAAGTCTAGTTTTTTTATACTAATAGGATAAAATTTTTCTAAGAGTTGACTAAAGATTTAGTTACATAAATATGTATTGAATTTTCATGTTGGCCTAAGGTTTTTGCTGTAATAGTATTTAATGTAATACACCATTCAAAGATTTATTTTTTTTACGAAAATTCATTTAGTTATCATTTCCGCATTCTTGGATTGTATTTGACTTACCTTTAAATTCATAGTTTGCTTAGCTTGTTTAGTATTGAAATCAATTTTCTGTTTGACAACTGTAAGTAATACTGTCTCATTCTTTAATTTATTTGCTGTGATCGATGTTGCTAAGTTAGTTCTATTTATAAAACAAGTACCGCTCATATTACCTAAGTGGCCGAAGAAGCATACCTGATGCGCTGTGTTAACCACGAGCTTTCATTTGAAACTGTTGCAAGACATCCATTTCAATCTTTAATTTTGCTTTTAATGACTTTTAATCTGAATGATACCCTGCGCGTTCCATTATTCTTAGCGAGGGGCAATTAAAATGATTCCGAAATCATAGTGTTGCACTATAATAATAGGATATATAGCAGCGCGTACTCAATTACATTCAACATATGACCTACTTACTCTGTCCTTTCTGATATTATTAGAAGCATCAAATGTCAGAGGCTAAACTGGAAATAACATATGCGGCAAATAAAAATCGCGAGTGTTCCACCTGGCCGGCAAAGCTACAGTGGAGCTAGGCGTGCTTCACCTATACTTACGAGGTTTAACACCGTTAGGTTAAGACAAAATCGGTAAAAGGTGGGCGCCACTGTTCTCAAGTCAATATTGCTACTAGGTAATGTTCGTGGAAACACCCTGTATGTCGATCTATTACCTTTGGAGTAGAGACAGGCACTTTAATGGTACTGTAGATAACGGGATCAACTGAAAGAGAAGATATACCTAACTCTAAGTGCTCACTAATTATGACGGCTCCTGTATATTGTGGAATGCTAACTTTACTATATAATTGGAGGTAAAACCCCCTTTTTGTACTTTGCTGATCCAGAACTACTTTTGACTACAAAATTCTATCATACTTTTGATGCGCCCTGTATATTAAGAATGGATATGAATCGTTGATAAGAATCTTTAGTTTAATTTAACGCTGTATACAAGGTTTAGGGTGCGATTAACTGGACATGAACTATCTAAAGGTAGATGGTAGAATTGACCACCCTGTATATTATTAATAATTATACCAACAGAATTTTAGGTTGTTATACAAGTTTTAAATTTACAGCAAAACAAATGCTTTACAACTTTTCTTTGAATACTAAAATTAACGGATCAGATATAAATTTACTAAACGCGCACTATATGATTATGATAGCAGGTAAAACTTATGCTGTTAAAATAAAAAACACTTATTGAGCACAAAATACGTTATATAATTAATTGTTCACTTTTCACATTCATATAACAAATCGGATTAAAAATCAATGATAACTTAAATATTTCTTAAGATTTAACAACAATATATACACTAGTCAATGCAATCAAGGTTTGTACTTAACGATTAAGCAAAATCAGAAGGCCCAAATAGCCCAGGCTAAAGAATTTAGGATTATTTTGAAAACGAACCTTACTTTCGTTAACGACATTAGAAATTCACAAGTATTGTATACATTTTGCAAAAGTAAACATAGTTTCGTGGGTACCCCATATTCGCTATGAAATGTCTCATCTACGAATCGTTGTTTATTAGACAATTTTACAAAATACAAGGTTTACATATAAAATAAGCTTGCATTTCGATTTTTAAATTTCTTGTTATAGAATTAAAATTGTAAATATCGTTTAGACTTCGGTAAAATTACCCCATGCGTGTATTGTGGTGTACTGGTTTTTCACATAACAATAATTTATGTACATCATTACAAAGTTCGAACTTACGTTTAAGATATTTAGTTATATTTCATTGTAAACCATTGTCTCTATAAAATTATGCTCGTGATTTATTTGAACTTACTTTGCTGCTTTAAAAAGCAGTAACTTGCACCAAAAAAAAATTATTCCCCGTTGTTGTTTCATTAGACATTGTCTAAAATACAGCGCCATGTAGAAATTTGTGCTTAAAATGAATAATTAATAGGTAATCAGTATCGTAATTTCATTACGTTTTATCATTTTATATTACTGATTTTATAATTACTAGTCCTCTACCGTTATTATTTATTATTTCAATAGAAAAGTTTCATACCGACATTGCTAGTGTTATTTTATTTTACAATTAAATTTAAAAGGAATAATATAATGAGAAATTGGGCGTATTCATAATTAATCTAATAATTTAAAAGGTCTTCGCCCAAATTTATATTTTTTATTTAAATTGACAATTGTTT
>JAHWXV010665688.1:0-16347 GCA_024586415.1 Phrixothrix hirtus
AAATACTTTCACGGTTAACTGTGATTAAAATAACTATGAAATTAATAGCCCTAGTTAAATGAAAATATATATTTGAGGTCATAACTGACATAGTACGCGAAATCAATAATTTGGTTAAAATCGAATAACCGGAAGTAGCACTTTATTTCTGCCATTTTTAGATACTTTCCGAATTTTTCGTTTTTCGAGATTTTCTTGAAATCGGCTTAACGATTTTATTTCCTATATTTCTTACACATTTAATGCCCTTTCACACAATCTAGGCGTACTTTCACGGTTAACTCCGAATAAAATAACTATGAAACTGAAAGCCCAAACTAAACGAAAATTTACATTTGATGTAATATTCGCCTTTGTTTGCAGAATCAAAAGTTTTGTAATAATCGAATAATCGGAAGTACTATTTTAATTCTGTCATTTTTAGATATTTTCGGACTTCTTCATTTTCACAGTTTTCTTAAAATCAACTGTAACGATTTTTTTAAAACTTGTGTGTTTTTTAGCTGCTTAATTTAGTTTTATATTAACTAAGGAGTTTCTCTAATAAATTTTTGAAAATCGTCTAATCGGAAGTAATTGGAGTATTAGTTGTGAACAACATGTCTCAAAAACCAATCATCATGTGAAAATCAAAAATTATATTTAAGTTTTCTATCTTCCGTACACGAAACAACAAGAATTTAGCAAATCGAATGACCAGAACTGCCACTTTATTCTTACGACATTTAATATTTTGCGATTTTCTCGGAAACGGCTATAAAAATTTTTTTGAAAATTGCCATAGTTTTTATGCTTTTAACATCCTTTTACGTGAACTTGGAGTTATTGGAAAGAATCTCTGGAGTTAAGTAACGTTTCGCGTGTCCATTAACTTGGATGCGTGACCGTTACAATTATCATTCCCAAAATAAACGTAAATAATATTTTAATCATTTGTCGACATTAGAATACTTGTATATCTATGTACTAACATAAGAGAAAGTCATGTGTTGTTTCACACTAGATTTGTGTTTTTTATTTATTCATGGGTATATACTTTGATTATATATAAACAGATAACTTTGTGTACTGACGTTTCTTGTTAGTTACTAGCTTAAAAACGCTCCTAGCAAGAAACCTTCCTCCAGGTTATTATCACAAACATTTGGACACACCTTGAGAAGAACATGCTAACCCGAGTAACATTGTTTGCCTTTTTCCATCTTTTTGCAAATTAAAGTTCCCATTTGAACAGAATATTCGCGATTAAAGTTAAACAATTATTAGATCTGGTTTAGTTTTAGCTTTATGTACCGCAAAACGTAAATACCTTTTTGCGAACTACAAACGAAAATTTAGAAAGCGGCTTTATCTACCATAAAATAACACAAATGCGATAATGTTTGGTGTAAAGAAAATTCTGTTTTCATGGGTGCGCATTTCAAGTTTTATTTTCTAGGAATTATTTGAGAATTGCCTTTTATATTAATTAGCTTATTTTAGTAACCAGCGGCTAAGCTTTACTGAACTTTAAACAAGTCAGGTGAGATCACTGACGTCCGCTTTGTTAAGCTCCGGTATTTAGTACACAATGTAGTACATACATATCAAATTAATTACAATTAGCATCCTTTCCCTCCAGGACAGAACAAGTCTAAACTAATTTGTTTCGTCTTTTCAAACATCGCAGATGTCTTAAGACATAGTTCCTTTAGGATTCAAAAGTATTCTAAAGTTAATTTAAAATACTTTGATTGATCATTACCTTTTAATAGTAATACTGCAACATACATGTATTTGTAAAAGATGCCAATTTCTAAGTGAAAAGAAAAGTTATTATCATGTCTGTTATTAGTTATCTGCGATGACGAAACATTAAGGTTATTAATTCATCGTTATTTTTCGATTATCGGGTTTTATAAAGTTTTGAATATCAACAGTCTTGTTAATTTAGCCCATGATACCTAAATCCAAACACTTCATTTTTATTAATCCACTATGTTACAGAAGTTTTGCAAACGTTGTTTATGTTAGCGAAACATAAGTTATTAACAGTTCAAAGAATTTAATTAGACAGTACAGTACTCTAACAATTAACGGTAATATGTATATATGACGGGCGTGATTTTAATTCTAAACGGTAAAGAGAGATGAAAAGCTTCATTTATAGAGGAAAACACTTTGTTTAACGTAGTTCCGGTTCAATATGACCACGACAGGAAGACAATACCCCCATAAAATTTTCTCTCAGTTTTACAATCCGATATCTGCAGTAATAAAATTAAAATTACTTTATCATCCTTCCGCACCATTAGACGCTGATTACTTTTACAATATTAAGGGAAAAAATGCGAAGAGACTGTTTTATCTATTGAAGGCTGGGTTAATTATGAACCCTGGATCTCATTAGTGTCGAGATAATTACTTGCCAAGTTAAGTTACACTTTAATTACAACATTTCTAAGATTTATTCTCATTTTTTAATTTGAGGAATTCGTTCTGTTGAAAAGACGCATCTGTATTTTAAAAATTAAGATGGAGATAAAAAGAAACGTCGCATTTCCCGGTTCTTTACTTCACTACTGTGCTTAAATTAACAGAAAATGAAATTGTACATTATATGCGACAGTAATTATAAAATATTTACGTGACGTTCAAAATTATGTTTCGTTGAGTACATTGTCGATGTTAGTGCCGTGTATTGTCCAACTTAATTGCAGTTATGTGAAATAATTCTCTTGTTTTCATGTCGTGCTTTATACTAAATTAATTCTGTTTCTCAAGTACACTATAATAAATATTAGTATTTTATGTAACAATAATGCAATCAACTACATAAGTGGAATTTAAATGTTAGATTTTAGTCCAATTTAAATTGTAAGGATGCCATTAGAAGATAGGATATGGATTAACTTAACTATTAATTTAAAACACGACTTCCGCCGTGCATACAAAACTAAAACATTTGAACCGTAAGCTTATAATGTTAATTTATCTCAATAAGGACTAGTTTGCAATCTTTGAACATTTTTCCTAAAATTAGGAAACGAAGGACGAATTGCGACTTCGAGCTTAAGGACCCAGGAAGCTTAATGAAGTAGGGTGTTATATTTTTTTGCTCTAAAATGTAGCAAATTCCTAACCTTATATTATTGTAGTATATAAATGTCAAAAATTGGGAATATTCTCTAAGCAGGTGGGCGTCAACGCCAGTACCTAAGATACTAATGTAAATTAAATCCTGTTGACAGGCACCGGTTCAGTATTTATTGACGCTACAGAAGTTAAGGATTCATTTAGCAATTTTTTATTCTATAGATATATTCGACACTTCAGAAGCTAACTCATTATGTGTTTGCCATTTGCAATGAATTATGCTTGGCAAGTTTGCAAATATTGTTGCGTGTAACAGTTGTAATCACAATATAGCCTAGCGCGCGGGAATGGAAAATGTTGATTCGTTCAATGAAAAGCTGTAACGTTCCGTAGGTAGAGTCATTTAGCTGTCGCGAGGTCTGGGGTGTGCATCGCGCATTTACTCTAAAGGATTCCTGTAAAAACAGTGAATGTCATGCATCTGCACGACGTGAATTTGATCGTCATAATCCGGTTTTGTCAGTTCACTCTTTGAAGACATGAGTTGAAAGATTTTAATCAATAGATTCAACACTGACCACTTTGCCAAGTACCAAGAATACCAAAGAATGCTGAAAAAATCAATGCAGTGTTCCATGGATTCCGCGATTTATCTCACTGTACATAGGAAAGAGTATTGTTTTTACATCTCAAATTGCATTTATACAAGTTTCCGTTAGTCCACCATTTACAAGTATGTGATGTCAACGGCTGAGTTATATTTACTGGACGATATTTGGTCTTCTGTAGCGCATAGTTTATAATTTTTTTGATAAAAATTGAATAGCGTGGCGTCGATATATTCTGAAAACAGGCCACTTTGCACAAGTTTAGACATACTTGATCGCGATATTCGTATATATCTAGCCATGGTCTTTCGCCTAGGCACAAGATTTCTTGGAATTCTTGCTGTAATGGTTTTGCCTGTTGAGTTCGTATTGCTTTAGGTCGTATTGATCTTTGACGGTTATTGATATCTTCAGTGTTTCTGAATCGGATAACAATAAATTTATGAGTTATACCTGTTGGCTACAATAATTGAGAAATAATAAGTGTGCCTTCATTCAATTTACACAATGTAATTAGATCGATATCATTCTTGTTATTATTTTACTTCATTTTAACTGATGTTTCTACCTAAAGGTGTATGGAATAAACTGACATTTACATCAACAAATTTTTAACTGGGTAACGCACACGCAACGGAAACCAACTTTTCGACAGTATTTATGTACTCACTAGGTAATACGATACTCAATTCCAAAGTTATAATCAACGATTCAAAAACTTATCACTAAATATATTAATAGTAAAAATCCCGGAAACATCACTATATATTTAATAATTTGAATAACATAATGTGAAACGTGGCCATATGCAAAGAACTAGGTCGACGTAATTCATCACTAAACAATAATTTTACAGAATGGCACGCACGATGGAAATAAAATGATAAATTTTTGATAAAAATGTGAAATTCTAATCGGAAATACTCTACAAAATGCAAAATAAAATGAATTCCAACCAAATTAAATTAAAAGAAAAACTAAATCAAATCAAAATAGATTAAGAGGCAATGTTATCAGAATAAGTTACCAGACAAAGTACAACTTAATCTAAAAGAAGAAATTATATTAAACCTTTAGAAAAAAATCACAAATGCAACAACACTCACTCAGGAGAAAATAGAGAAGAGATTAAAGTAAGAAGTTGAAATCATCGCGAGAAAAGTCTATGAGACGACAAATATTACGAAGGAATTGAAGACCTCACGTAAAAACTAGATGAAATGTTAAAAAATTATAAAAAAATAACCACGAAATATGATGATCTACGCCAAAAACTTACTCTTCTAATCATCACCAAAGAACTTAGTGTAGCAAGAAAAGGGAGATCTTTGATTCGTCGTAATGAGCGAGAAGAAGTTAGTGCACAACGGGTTGCGTATTTACTTGCTACAAAAGAGGGCATGCCAAGTTTCAGAAAGCATGTAAAAACAGTCAGATATGATGGAAAAATGCCTTGAACCAATTATTGCAAACAATTTGTGGCAGCTGCGAAATCCGACAAGTGAACAATGGAAGAAAAGGCAACAACGTTGATAGGGGCTTTACGTAGGGATGGTTAGATATTTTACAACCCGCGCCGGACGACCTACAAAACAACTTTTGACTTCGTGGCGTCGAGCTTAGTAATGCGTGATATAGACAAGCATTGGTTTCAAGTTTACTGTGCCCAATTAAAAAATAGAAGTCAAAAAGTTGGCTAAAACTCCCAGACATTTGAAGCGAAAATTGCACGGTTAGTTAGATTAGTATATTAGACGGTCGCAGATATATTCATTGAGTAACTTGAGCTACAAACGTTTGTGGATAATCTTTGACATTCAGAAACATAGCAGGCACTAAGATCAACCTGCCCGAAGTATCCTGATAGTGCATTGACTCATACATTAGAAATCGAAGAAGTCGAACACGCTTCGAAGGACCATGCTCGTATACGGGCTGTGGAAGAAGTTTAAGATGGCATAGGGAGCCTGAAAGAGACGGTTTTGAGAATACTTAGAGCACAAAAACCAGTAAGATAAGTGCCATAAAGTAAGAAGTTCGGAAAACGAGGACATCGTGAAAAATGTTTTTAAATGATAACAGCAGCCTCGTAGAATACAGATCATTAAGAAAACAACGGAAGCCAATATGAAGGGATAAACCTCAGACTCTACCGGTCTGATCCCAGAAGACACTATACATTTGGCCTCATTACAACAAAAGCTGGATAGTCTACACATTGGTGGATTCATTGCAAGAAAAAGTTGCCAAATGCTGCTGGATACTGGAGTAACGAAGCCAATTATGAAGCCAAATATCGCGTCGCAGACACGGGAAATTACCACCTAGGTTGCCATAGAAATATTAGCTGTGTACTTGTAGTTGGAAAACTACGGTTGGGGCTGAGGCAATGACACGCAATTGACAAAAGAAAGGCACTGAGCTGGTACGCTACATAAAAATTAATAAGAATATCTTACCTATTAAGCACTTATCTAATCCATGTGCGATCCTAGAGCTTTAGAGTAGTAGTTTGATCCAAGAGTGCAAATAGGAGCCTGTTCAATTACTGAAACAGGCGCAGACACCTTCGCCATTGTGAAAGGTTGGGGCTGAAGGAAAGAAAAACCTTAGGGCTGCACAAAATAAATACCGGTGATGCCCAGCTGAAACGTTAACAACCATGTAGGCTGCCGTTATCCAAAGGAGAAGGAGCTAAGCAGATAATTCTAGCTCAACCAAGGGATTTTCGTAATGTCAAATGTGGATTTCTGTCGCTTGAACAATGTAACTAAAAAGTATAACTACCCGCTACCAGGAATGATGGCAAATTGGATACACATTCCAGCCTCCGGTGATTCTTTAGGTTATACATTGAAAATAAAAATTGCTAGGTTGGTACGGAGCCTAAACATGGCGAGAAAACGTCACTGATTTTTGAATTTGGGCTCTATAATGTCGTTTGATATATGAAATACTCCAGTGATGTTTCACAGTTCGATAGAACCGTTTCTGAGGGGTATATCTTGGCAAACATGTCTGGTTTACTTAGTTGATGAGATAGTAATCGAAAAGTCCTTGGACGATCACCTGAAAAATCTTAAAAGGTGTTCCAAAGATTGCTTAGTGATCATTTGTCCAATTATCCCGAGAAAATAAAACATACTCCAGAAGGAAGTTAAATAGTTAGATTATGTAATGTTAAAAAGGTGTAGCGATCTACGCAGACAAGATTCGAGCAGTATAAGAAAGGCCACAATCAAAAAATAAACATGAACTATCAAGGTTTCGGGATTATATACCTATTACAACACCTTTTACAAAACTTACCAAAAAAGACTAGCTATATTTATTGGATAATTTGAGAAGTCATTTGAAACACTTAGGCAAGTATTGGTAACCACACCGGTACTCAGATATCCTAGAACGGAAGGTCAACTTGCTTTAAGCACTGATGAAAGTCATGTCGGTATCGATGTTGTGCTGCCGCAGATTTATGATGGACAGGAAAAGGTAGTTGGATATTTTAGCAAGTTGATCGAACACTTAAGCAAATATCTTTGTGGGAAGATTATATTGAGGACTGATCACACAACACTGAAATGGCCATTACAATCTAGGTATGTACAAGGATAAATCGCGAAATGGAGCGAATGACTACGAGAATAATGCTTTGAGGTTGAATGCCGTACCTAAAACAATCATAGAATGTTGATAATTTTTTAAAGAGACCATGTTCAGAGATTTCAACCACTTACCTTAGCTGGAATCAAAAATTGAAGAATATATTATTTGTAACACTATTAATAACGACTGTTGGAGGGCTGAAAGGCTAAGATTTGGTCAAAAAGATGATCCTTGAACTGAGAGGAAACAATGATAATTAAAGAAGTGGCCCCATCTACCAGCATCTTTAAAACATATTTGGCTCAACAAGATTCTTTGCAGATCCAAGATAGTCTTCTGAAACGAGTGCTAGGGAAGGAAGGTGGAACTGAGAAACGGATGCAATTGACAATTCCAACGAATAGAGTAGCAAAAATTTTGCGACAACTTTATAATGGGCTATCAGGACATATTGATGCGACGAAGACAAAGAGAAAGGTTCGCGAGCAATTTTATTGTGTGAAACTTACAAGAACTGAAGCAGGAAATAAATACATTTGGTGGCAATGCATTATTTCAGTAAGTACTTCGACATGTACGCTCTACAGAGTTAGAGGCAATTACTGTAGCACAAAAGTTGATAAAGGAGCTCTTTAGCTATTTTGGAATTCTACTGTAATTTCTTTCTAACCAAAAACGGAATTTTGAGCCCAAAACTTTAATCAATCACTAGCTATACGCAAGACCAGGACTACTGCTCTTCATCAGCAGTCACATGGAGTGTGGAATGGATGAACTGAACTATATTTGTCAAAGGTACCCTCAGTCCATCGAAGATACTGGGATCAGTACCTAAATCTGATCCTAAGGGGTATCGACTGGTTGTAAATGAGACTACAGACGAAATTCCGGATAAAGTGTTGTTTGGGCGTGAGATAAGCTTACCATGTGATGTGGTTTTCGGTAGTATGCACAGAGAAGAAAAAATGCTGGAAGTGGGTATGTTGAGGGCCTTGGGATGAAATTAAACTCTATAGATAAAGGAGTATGCGATAACATTCAGATTGTTAGTTATCAAATGGAGGTCTAGTATGAAGTAAATTCTAAATCCTGATAATTTTAACCTAATGAGCCACCACGATAACGATGCCTACCATTAAAATTATAATGGTCCTGGGAAGGCCCATATAAAGTTATAACAAGGATCAATTATGTAATTTACCGGTTTAGGAAGCCACACAAAGGGAAATCTGAGGTGGTGTACATAAAGCAGTTAGCTCTGTGCGTTAGTATGAGTGGGGTACCAAGACCAACCCAAACAAAACGCGTATCACGTTGAGGTGGCTAATTTGAAAGTTAAGAGTAAAAAATTATCACTTGCAAATTTCATGACACCATTCTTAGGATGCCGCAAAGTTCGGCATGCCATGTACAACTCCGTCACCTCCAGGATATCCGAAGCATTTGCTACTTTATTATAAAAGTATAGTAACATGGGCGGCTGTGGGACCTAAACAAGCAACTTTGTGTGAATAGTGACAGAAAGTTAGCTATATCAAGAATCGGCCATGGGGTAGAGAACTTAGCTGACTGGTGCACAACATCACAGAGGTAGCGTCTCAAGCCTTGGGTATCCAAACCCTAGTGTATAGTTGGAATCGAAAAGAGGTCTTGCTAAGGAAGAGAGCAGTTGATTACTACTTTGTAAGCGCGTCGGAAGTCCTTACAACATTTGTCATTCATTTGGAAACACCCGATACATACATCCGCGTAGTAATAATAAAACCTAATTGGTGAATTACCAGTATCATTTTTATGCCATTTTAACAAAAATTATTAAAATTCGAAAATCTCAGGTTACGTTTTGTAAAAGATAGAAGCATTTTTCTTAAAAATATTAATTCAGCAATTCCCGTGAGAAGGCTTGCAAGTCTAAAAGTACCCGTTAGCCGCTCTCGTCTTCACCCTTTAATTTCAAGGAAAAAACTTCGATTACCAGTAGTAGAGAGTTGCAAGGTTAAGTTGCTTTTCCGCAGTGCGTGCTTAGGAAATATTTAGAGCATACAAGTGAAGAGTTACTCAAATAACGTAAAGTGGATCAAATTGATAGAAATTTGTTCTGTTTTCGCCCAGAGCGAATTCGCGATAAAAGGGTCAACTTCAATTTCCTGTGGATTCGGAACCAAAGGGTTTGAGTCCGACAAGGTACGATAAGAAATATCCTAGGCAGCATGTCTGTTAATTTCTATTTCTGCGGCAAGTTAACGATCCTCAAAATACTAAGTAAGTGATTTAACCATCCTTTAAATTCCCCCGATTTACGTTCCTCGTTTAGTAAACCCTGCTGGGACGAATTAGTCGATCACGTACAAGTTAAAGACGAGTTAATTACTGTTATAAATAAATGACTACAGTTTTTTAAATTTTTAATTGTTTATATTACCGAGGCCATTAGGGCCAATATTTCCTGTTCATTTTAGATTTAGTTTAATTAATAGCAACACAAGCGTCCCTTGATTTAGATATGGAAAATTGTTGTTTCCATTATTCCCTTCCGGGTGACATGTAAATTGTTAATTGTAAATCACATTCGTTTGTTATCATTATATATAATCCTATTTTTTTCATATATAAACTCGTAGTTGTAATAACACATATTTTCTTTCAGGTTTTAGTTGATTTAAGTGAATAACCTATTTTATATAGTTCGTCCAAATTTTATCTGGGTAAAGAGGGAGCCAAGTGACGTGCATGAAAAGTCACCATATCGTAATTACGTTTTAATGCAATCAACGATCTAAAGGTTTGGAGATCTGGTTTTTTGTTTCACGGCTTCTATAACAGACCTCTTGACCATTATACTACTTTTATCGTTTAAAACAAAGTAGCGCCGTTATTTACGACTTTTTCCGAATTGTTGGACAACTATTTATAACCCCTGAATTTTAGTCTAATTGATTCCATCGCAAATGTAGAACCATCCTAATATCCATTATGGTGGCCCGAGTAAACAAGTTAATTCAGGGAAATTACCATCTCTGACAACCTCAGGGGCGCAAGCCCCCTTTCGTGCCGCTAACTTATACAAGGACTTGGGTTGCAAGTATAAGTCGCAGTGTAGATTTTGTCTTGCATCCTATAACACATTAGTCATAGTAGAAGCATCTCAACAGCATAGACCGTAATCGCTTTTACGGGACATAATAGCCTTAAGAAGGGAGTAGTACATCGAATGAACAATAACATGTGTTGCGAGTTATTCAGTAGATTCTTGTGATTAGTCATGCCTTGTAGCAAATTACCAACTGAAACAAATCATATTTAGTTGACTTCTATGGAATATACTAGAAGTTACAGTTAAGATATAAATAGATGAATCACAGTTTAGTTGGTTAGTCGTAAATTTATTATCGGTGTCTAAAAATGCAAATAGGTAAGTCCAGCTTTTATATAAATATTGCAAATAAACGTATGCGTGTAAAATGATATGATTAGTTGCAAACTAAATGGAACTAAATAACTAAATGACTTGCGAACTTTGTTACAATAATAATTTATCATCAGATTTTCATAATTTCAAACTACATTGGAAATCAGAATTTTCTTATTTTAAGAAAACCTAGTCAATTTTATTAATTATGGAAACACATTAACAAACACCTTATTAATATGTTAAATTGTTTTTATATATTAAAAAGTTATTTTAGAATTAAAAAAAATTATGGAATTTAATTGCCTAAAACGTTAATTATACCTTTACTAAGATGAAAAATTCATTGTATTGTCATAAATTCTAATAATGTGTAAATCTAGCGCTTAGCCTAAAGATCGAAGAAAACGGCAAGAACAAAATCAGAAAAATTAGTGAAAATACAAGGCATCATTACAAAAACCAAGAAAAATTTCCAAAAAAGTGTTACCACTAAAAATAAATTCATAACATTTTAATTTTCGGATTGATTTTAGTTAACACGCGAAACAAAGTTCGCAAGTTATTTAATAATTTTTCTTAATTCTATAATTTATACAATTCACAAATATTGTTCAACATGTAGCTACTCATTTATTTATTCTCTAACATTTACTTTGAAGCACGATCTATTTGATAATGTCTTTACATATTAATAATATTAATTACAAAACTGACTAAGCAGTGATTCATATATTTATATATGAACTATAAAATCTAGAATATGCAGAAAAATGTGAGAAATTAGGATTCATCCAAGCTAGTAATCTGGGCGTCTCATAACACATTTTATAGCTAATTTTTGTTACACACGTAGGAACCTCAGTTTTAATTAAAATTATGTGGAATTTAACTTGCCCTCGATACCTTCATCGTTCTCAAAATTGATTTCTTTAGTTTTATGATAATCTGGAATTGCCGATTCTCTTGCAGTTTGAATTCTTTAAATTGGAAATATTAGAAATTTTACGAGAAGCATTTTATAAATTTTAGATAAATTGAATAGTCGCATACGGATAGCTAAATTGCTTTGTTATAATAGTGTAAAATATTGTATCACCGTTTACTTATGTTAGCAAAGATTGTAATGCGTCATCAAAAAAAGTTTCATAACACTTGTCAATCTAAATATAAATAAATCTTATGAATAACTGGTTGCGTTTATGAAAAATACTGTTTCAAATATTGAAAACGAAATGTTAGGGTATTCTTTCTGTTTATGCGAAATCGAACGCTACAATTCTGAATCAACCAGTGTTACGAGACGTGGCTGAGAAATAATGCACACTTACCACTCCAGAAAGATATGAGGTGGAAAGATACGGTTATCATCGGTTTGTACTTATGTTGCAAACCGCGTTGGGATAGTAGCATACACCACGTTTGTGCACGCGTGAAGTAACGTGTAGTTATCGAATTTTAGATGGCGGAAAGTGTTACCCTGTGGACATTTATAAGCATTTAAAGGCTTTTTATGACACTAAAACTGTAGACAGGACTACTGTCAATAGATGAGACATAAAATGTCGTAATTGTGATGATGGTAAGTTAGCTATTTCAGAATGGTATATCGTAGTTGCTGGTGGTCCTAAGGCTCTATTGGAGTAAGCCAGATTCGGTTATGGTAAGGGAAGAAGTTTATGTATTAAAATGATGTGACCAGCGAAGGTGGTCTCAATTTCTTATATGAAACGAACTTTTTACATCAATTTATTTACGTTGGATTTATGTATATAGGTCACTCCGGCAGTAATAATAATATGAATAAAACCTTCAAAACATAATTTATTCACACTAATCAAAATAATAATTTAAAAGAAAATTCTACAGTAATTTGTACATTTATACAAGCGTTAATAAATGCATTCAATGAAAGAAAGAAATTCTTTGTGTTGACGGTGTGCAATATCGGCCTGACAGACGCTCAGCGTCACATTTGATAATAACAAGGTACGCGCGCTGTCCGTAGATCGTGGCTGCTCTCCTTTTACTCTAGTATCGCTTAGTTCAGTATACCTCGAGGTGTGCAAGGAGTCACGTCGCTTGCGAGCGTGTTCCTTTGCGTAAGGAGTCTGGTGGTTCAGGTAAAGATATCCAACTTCGTTCGTGACCAATACCACACGGCAGAAGAAGGTATCTCAGCGACGGGCGCCAAACAGGCTTTCGCTAACCAGTAACGCAATTATGCCTGACGACGTCGTTAATAACGGTTACAACAGCGTCTTTGTTTCCGATACAAAATCAACACAAAACTAAGGCGGTTTGTTCACTCCTATAATCAGGGTTGGACTGCTACAAAGCAACGTGTCCAATCTCGAATATAAGATCGAGGGAATTCGAACGGTACAAGAAAAACTACCCTTACGGTTAACCGAACTATTTTCGCAGATTAAGACTGCGACAACGGTTTTAATATTAGAATTTAATAATTCTACGGCAAAAAGTTTACGTACTTTGTAATTAGCAAACCATTTTTAACTTTAACAAAATACAGCTTAACCTTACAGGTAAAGCTAAATATACTAATGTGGTATATTCTCGTTCAATGAAAGATCTCCCGATGAAAGTCTGTTGAAAGAACTGCTCGGTACGGGTTCAGATAAATAATTCCTTTCGCATTGGAAATGTCGTGCTTTTATACAGAATTGTGAAATATCACTCAGTTTTACGCTAATTGATAAACGGACAACATCATGCGCTTTGTTTATCAATTTATTTATAATGCAATATTGTGCGATTTCAATTAATGCTTTCTTATTAGTTAAAAGTGGTTTTTAGATTGTTTCTATATTTATCTTATATTTTATAAACAATCTATATCTAATTTGAGGATTTATAAACGGCTAAATCAGGAATGTTATTGGGAAATATGTCGTTATTCTTATATTTTAATTATTTACAATTTTTCTTTATTCGGTTAACAATAATTAAAATTGAATCAACTTAAGGTAATTCATTCCCGTTTGCATTTTGAAAGTATTTATCAATGTCTTATATGTCTAAGCTGCCGGAATTTTAATATAAACATAAAAACACGCGCGATTTGTTGCAAATCGATTTATCGCGTGTCACTTTCACTTAACGGATTTCCCTGGAAAATGTTACAAAATCACAGAACAAATGATGGCAAATGCGCTGGGAACATGCAAAGAATGAGTAGCGTTCGACATTAGACAACACCGGTATCCTAAAATATTTTCCCGATGGGTGCTACGTATGCTTGCCCACGAGCACAAACCAAGTGAATGGAACCCTGCGATTAGCTGTTGGAAGGTTATCGGCGTGAAGGTGAGGCTCTTCTAATCAATATTGTGATTGGTGATAAAAGTTGGATGCATCATTATGACTCGGAGAAGAAAAGGAGAGCATCTAGTATCGGATTGTAATTCGCCAAAACCAAACAAATGCACAAGAGTTACTTAAGCTGGAAGTATGATGGAGGAATATCTCGAAAAAGGATTTACAATGAATTCGGGGATATATATCCAAAGATTGAGAACATTAAAGAAACGTTTTTTTTTATGTTTGGTACTGCGACGATCGTGTTTTATTACTCCATGATAACGCAAAGCCACACAGTTCAAATGCTACGCTGGAAGCAATCGACAGCCTTAAATCGTATCTCGCTCCTTGCGATTTTTTTTATTGTTTCATTGTTGAAAGGACGCCTTAAAGTAACCAAGTACGCTAATAATGACGCTGTAATAATGATCGATGTAAAGGAATGAATTCGGGGCCAAGATGAAGAATTCTTCATGAATGGGATGCGGAAATGCGTCAAACGTTATGTAAAAAAATAAATACCCCATTTTGTAGCTAAAGAATAACGTTTACACTTCTTATTTGAATTTTGTAAATATATCTTCTTGTTCCCGAGTTATGGGCAAGTGCGCATTAGTTTTCAGCCATTCCTCGTAAATGCTGTTCACTTTTGGTGGCATCTTTTGTGCCCTCATCTCTTAGTTTCAAATGGTGAAACAGTATACTACCATATATAGGTGTCTATTTAAGTTGGAACCATTAAAACGAGACGGAACAGATCTTAGGCCCCAGGTGGTCGAGGATAATGCCGTTTTGGTACTGAAATATCTCGTTGCTCTGGTAGCGACAGTGAAGCGGGGGATTTACAGTTTTATTTGTAGAAGTCGAGCTAGAAATTCAGGACGGCTTTCAAAAGTCAAAAATTGAATAAAGGACGTGATTTTGGGCACCACCTTTCTTCTGTCGAGTAAGGTAGTTTAAATTTCTGGAGGCTACGGACAATGACGATAAGCTCCAACTGTAAAGGCGATGGTTGTACTCGGGATACTTACAAGGAACTTGATTTCTCGTACGCCACTGGAGAAGTCATACGAAAATCGTAGTGTCAGACTTACAACGTATGAGCGGATCCCTAAATACTTAAGTCTATTATTTTCCTGTAAGAAAATTAGTATTATAACATATTATCGAAATTATTCAAAATTTCTGTAATAAGAACATCAGATTTTTAGCTAGACAGATATAATAGAACCATATGACTTTTACATGCAATCAGCACAAACTTATGTAAACAATTAACTACTAACTAACAAGTCGATTAAAATTACAAGAATAAAACAAGGGATCCACTAAATTACTCTTGTATAAGACTACTAATTAATTAACAAGATATTGACGCCTTGAATTTAAGGTAATCCTAAACAATAATAATTAACTATACTAACTGATCATTTTTTAAGTTACATTAAATACAAAAGTTCATATATTTCAATAACAAAATGTCTAACTGAGATTGGACGTTAGTAAATTCCCCAGCGAATGGTTATTAGTAGAAGATATTGGGGTTGTCAGGCGGAATAGACCTTAATAACGGAAAAATTGGCCCATACTTGTGATTGTCTAGTTTCGTGACGTAATAGCGGAAGACAATGACTGCCTAGTTTCCAATATATAGTGTATCTGGAATACGTTCCCGAACTTCCGAAGACCCCTTTTGGTCTAGTTGGATGAGGACTACGAATTTTCGATCCAATTCCTGTTTGATTGGCAGAAGTGCCCAATAGTCTGATTCTTTCCAAATTTCTGACTGTCGATGATCGAAAACGGTAATGAAAATCCGCGCTAGTGCGTGTGTATACCCGAGAGCCCGGTACTCAATTAATTCGATGCTGTATTCCTTTACCTTGAAATTGCCGGAAAGGGAGGGATTGGTGGTTGCTAGTTATTTATAGAAACAAACATGGATTTATAAAAATCTGGAGTCGTGAATTGTTTTTACATTCGTAAACCAGAGGATTTCAAAAGTTCCTTCTTATAAACGAGGTTTGTAATAACCTTTAAAATTCTTATTTGGAAATTTTGATAACGAATGAATATGGGTATTTTATACAATTGATTATGTAATTGATTTTCTATATATATATATATATATAATTAGTAAAATAATAGTCGTTAAATTTAATAAAGTATTTAAGGGGACTTTCGACTATAATAAATAAAACTATTTCTTCATTAAGCCAAGCTTTCGGTGTTTAATTCTAACACCTTCTTCAGGGCACTAGAATAATACTACTTATTAAATAATAAACTTAAAGAACTAATACATACATGAATTTAAGTTTCAATTAC
>JAHWXV010665773.1:0-21420 GCA_024586415.1 Phrixothrix hirtus
ATGGTAATTCTTCACGCGTAGCGGTGTTATTAAATTTAAATAGCTTACAAAAGAAATTAATGATAGATAACAACTAAATTTACGTAACTTCAATGATTAAGTGCACAACAAAAACCAGCGAGAGCTGACACTTCATCTCTCGAATAAGTCCGTTTGTGAAAATCGCTATTAATTAATCTTTTAACTCGAAAGTGGTGCAATAATTCATCCGAATTGTTAGCAGACATCCCTAGTGATCGCATAGAATTGATTCGATCTACTCGTTTTCAGAATTCTTGTATTTCAATTCTAGGACTCTTGTGGACACCTCAATCTGATTATTTTATCTTACAATTGCCACTCCTTTCGTCTTCTGTAACGTTATCACCTACCAAACGTTTGCGTCTGTCGTTCATCGCACATATTTACCACACTTGCGTATGGTTGTCGCCTGTCCTTATGTATGCCAAAAATTGATTGGGACGTTTCGATTTCCTCAAATTTGATTGTCAAAACCTCATACAACCTTTTCATCGTTTTAGAGAAATTTCCCTACCTCGGGTCGTTATTATTCCTTTTGCTCACTATCAACTTGTTGGCTATTGTGATACCAATCCGGTTAAGCCGTTCACAACGATCGCCGGAAAACAGATCCTATATCTTTAAATATCTTTTTATACGTATTTCGAATCCTGTATAGTTCACAATGTCTCTACGTTCTATTATCTATTAAAATCACTACTTAATTTATTGTTCACTTGCTACTTTCTACGATAGATTAATCGAGTTACTAACCTCATATGGCTCCCGTTTCATAGTAGCCAACATACATGGCGCTAAATTTAACAGCTGACTTGGTTGAATTCATATTCTTTTTGGGCCGGCAGTTTAACTACCTTGTCGTAATCTTTTTTGAACACAACCAGTAGCATTATGTATTAATGAAGATTATTCTTACCTGTATTAATATTTTGAATTATTTTAAGATACTTTCTTTATTGTAAATTAATATTTCTATTATGTGATTTGAATTTACGCTTCAGTAAAATTATAGATTAAGTGCTTCACGCACCATTTTTGCTTACACATTTTTTTGATTAGATACAATTATTGTAAAGGTCAATTTCTTGTAGTCAAATAACTTTTATCTAGTTATTTATTAATAAATAAATTACTGTTAGGTGAGCTCATCCAACCGAAATGCTAGTTAAATTTAAATAATCGCAAGTAATTCACCTACATTTACCTCATTTCTTGTTTCAGTATTTTTATACATAGACAAATACATTTAGCTATTAATCGTTTGTGACGGTACCGCTATTATTTTATACATTGCTTTATTTACCAATGTAATTTACGATTTAAGACCTTTTTATTCTTTTGTCAAAACAAACTGCGTAAACTTGAGTTCCAAAACATGCTTCGAAATTCTTTTACACTTGGAATTAATTAATTTCATTCAGTTTTTATGAGAATTAAACCACATTACTTTTGCTAAATTGTGATTATCTTTTCTTTTGTTATAATTTATTTCTTTCAGATATACATACATACTACTGATTTCCATAAAGTTCGCTTCTTTTGTGTTACTCTTAATAAAATTATTAACTCTTGGCATCCTAAATAAACCTTCAGTGTTAGAAATATTAGGTTAAAACTTTGATATACTGAGTGTTTGACATATACCGAGTGCTCGATTACAAGTAACCATGAGTTATGATTGTTTATGTTTATTCATACATTAAAAACGTCTATTATTTTAGTTGTCTGTCCTTCTAGTCGTCCTGAATATATGAAGAATCATTTTACCAGCGATAACGCTATTTAACACCGTTTTTCAGGTAAAAAGACGACATAGCGCCCTTTTATTTCTAACGTCCTCCCAGATATATGAAGTAGAGCAGATTGCGACCTTGACGTTAGACCTACGATCCCTGACCAACAAAAAAGTCGGTTGGACAAAATTTATTTTACACTTGTTAATGCCTCTACTTTTGGTTATCACCTATCAACTAGGCAATACGGCTAAAATCCATGTAACAATCTTTTCGCTCATATTTCATCGTGGCTTTTTGCTATACGAATTATCGCTCGCATTTTCGATCGTTTTCATCATTCTTCACGTCGTTCCCACCTAGAAGCGTTTCGTCGTGCTGAACTTATTCTTTGTCGATACTGTTAGACACGGTAAGTAATAATTAAACATTAACAATAGAAATTTAAATAAACTACCATTTAATTTAAATTTCTAAAATAATTTACAGTAATATTAAATTTTAAACTAAGTTCCTCAGATTATAAAAATAAGTATATTTACAAGTTTCAAAGTGCACCGTACTAAACAAATAGCGAGTGAATTCTAAAATATGGGTAAAAAATTAAACTCCAAAGCAATGGGATGTAAAATGGAATTAAGCAAGAAGCATTTTACATAAAATCTCTTAGGACAGAAAAATACCAGAGTGGGATGTTCAAATATTATCTAAAAGTCAGAAGACGCAATTTTGCGTCATCTTTTCTTGTGGAATAGTTAAAGATACTGAATTAATCAAGCGCAAGGCGAGTTTAGATCCATTGAAGTTAGAACTGTAAATAATCTTACTTTGTGTCACGTATGTGTGGTAGTGGCCTTAATAAGCTCTGAAGTTTACAAATCAACGTAAATTACATTTTCTTAAGGTAAGCAGGAGAATAAATCCAATTGTCAAATACGCAACTTAAAAGTAGTACCATTAGGTTTGGGTTGCAATTTAGAAGGGACGAGGAAAATCCTTTAAGACAGATGACCTGGAATCGAATTCCCAGAAGGAAGTCTAAAGTATTTAAAATAGAATGCAAACGCAATGTAAACCGTAAGTGTATTTATCAAATCATCTTATAAATTTTCATTAAACAAATAATATCAAAGTGCTTCGTGTTTGTTATATTAACGTTTAAAAATTGTTTTAATCTGAATAAACGCGTTAAAAGCTAGAAGTTCTTTCTTGAATGCAAGCAATGCTATTGAGGTAAATTCTTGTTTACAAAGTGTCATAACCGTTTGTATAGAAAAGTAACCGAAGGGGTTGTAAATATTAAATGTTTTCTATAACATTTATATGCATTAAATTTAAATGAGAATATTGTTGGTTTGAAATTTTATTTATTTGAATTTTCAATAAATGTATAGAAGGTGAAGACGTTGTTACTTACTTTGGTGCCATATAGCGAAGTCGTTAATCATATAGAATTGGTGATATCGTTGAGGTTAAACGTCACTATTTGAATAGAAGGATTATGTTAATATTCTCTCTGGGAAATGCGGAACTGTCAAAGTTAGATTCCATTATTTGAAAGGGGCTTCGCCTTGAACTTATTGACAAAGATCAATACAGTTCGAAATAGTTTGCCTACTTCAATCCTAAAACCAAATAAAGATTATGTAAATTAATAACGTAACAAAGCATTTAATTAAACTTGCCTTGTTGATCTTCATCACACAATGTACGCACATTGTGGTCCTTCGCTTTTGCAAAGCCGTGTACCTCAAAAATATTGGATTCTTTCACTTCTTACTCTGACTTGCTTCGTGTTCAAAAATGTATTCGCCGTTTTCGGACTAAACCGATAACTTCTTCTCCTCTTATGGGAAATTCACCTGAATCTCGGGTTGTTTCATCATTTCCGTTTTTTCATTCTGGTATCGATTTCGGTGGTCCTTTCTTTCGCAAATTTTCAATTCTACAACTTCGAAATTTTATCTTTGTGTGTTTACGTGTTCTCTCACTAAAAGTGTACTTCTTGAAGTTCTTGAAGATTTGTCTACCTCTGCATACATTAATTGTTTATCTCGTTTCATTAATCGTCGCTTTTTTTACCTTCTGCTTAACTCTAATTCAGCTGAGGATCTGATATATTAGGGGAATTTATAGCATTCCCTCCATGATGTGTGATAGGAATGTTTTGATAACACCAATATGATGTTTTAGCAGTTACATGTGTAGGGCCATTATCTGGATTGAGTTATCCGGGTGGGTTCGAAGACACTGAATCATATTAGCTCTTCAATTGGCTGCACGGTCTTAAATCTTTATTGCGAATGTAAAATGGAGCATTTGTGATCATTCTAAGTAATTTATTTTACATTGTGGTTATTTTTTTCTTGGCTAGAATGAAATCCAATGTCCATACCTCTTCACCGTACGTGAGTGCCGGGATTACCACTTAGTTTAGAATTTTAAGTTTAGAATTCAATTTAAGTTTGATTTTTAGACCTAGAACGTTATAAATTTTGTATAAACGTTGAATAGGGTCTGGAAGAGGGGAGAGTCTTGCGGAAGGCCTTCTTTAGCAATTATGGAGGATGACGTTGCCGATCCGAACTTGACTCCAAATTTTCTATTTTGGAGGAAGGATTTCATAAACCGAATGGTATCACTCAGTAGTTTAAGTAGTGACATCTTGAAGATTAAGGCACCCTTCCATAACTTGTCGTATGCCTTTTCGATATCAAACAAACTGAAAGTACTAGGCGACTATTGGCCTGAATTTTCGAGATTTTGCTGATTAGGTTAGCTGGTTGTTGGACTGCCGAGAGCTTTTTCTGCACCATAGCAGAACTTAAAATATCGCTTCGGTTCTTTTTGAATAGCAAAGAAAATTAACATTCTCTCTTGTCATTCTCTTTGCCTCTCGGAATTAATTATCACTTTCAACCCTCTATAGTGCCCACTTTGGTGGGTTATGGGAAAGTGTCGTCAAACCGGATGAGTTTCATCTCAAACGAGTTATTGGCTCTCATATCCTTAGCTTACCGCAATTTATAACAGTTTCTACTCATGTTGAATCTATCCTTAACTTTCATCCTCTTGAATCTGGATCGTCCAATATTGACGACTTATCTTGCCTCACTCCGCCATTACCTTAACGGTCGACCTCTTACCAGCTTTCTCGAACCTGATTTGGTTCTGACTCCTAACAACCGATTGAAGCACTTCCAACTTATACAATCTCTTGTTCAAAAATTTTGGAAACCATGGGATATAAACTATTTGCCCACTTTACAACCGCGTTCGAAATTGATTACGTCTAACCCTAACTTGCCGCTTGGCGATTTGGCTCTCGTATCAGAACCAAGCCTCCTCCTCTTCATTGGCCACTTGGTCGCGTCATTGCAATATACCCCGGCAATGATGGTGTTGTTCGTATCGCACGTACTTGAACATTTAATTCGACCCGCTGTGAAATTATTTCCGCTTCCCTAGCCACTCGGCCCCTTTTTGTTATTATTTTTTTTTCTGTTGAACACATTGGTTCAAGGGCGCCGGTATGTTCGTGCATTTATTCAAATTTTGTCCCATTTTTGTTTAACTTAATTTTCTTTCTGATTAATGTTCACTTTAATTTATAAATTATTAATCAAACCAATAAATGTTTATTCTTTAGATTCACCGCGCCGCTATTTTGATTTATTCCTGTGGTCGTACTTTGCCACACGTCGACATATAAAGCTTTTTCTGATTTTCACTTGTTTTCCTTCGTTTTATGACGCTTTACTTAAAATTATTTGATTTTCGTGTATTTAATGAACTTTTTACTTTTATTTAAAAATTTGTGTAGGTTGTTCGCCAACTTTTCCTATATTTTGCATTCCTTTTTTTTTATCTTAGTGGTTCAGAACAATTTGTTTCTGAAGCATTAGTTCAAAGTAAGATTTTATTTTATGTTAAACCTTTATTTGTTGGATGATTCATTTAATTCTAAATTACTACTTTGATTTATATATGTTCTACAAATTCATGTTTACGTATTTTATTTATGTATTGTGCGGTTGGGCGCTTGAACCAGTGTACTTGTCTACATTCAAATTCTTTGAACATCTAAGTTGCCCAAACCTCTTTAAAATATATATTTCGCGAATGTTGCCCTTCGCAGTGAGAAATCGTAAGATTATAAGCGTCTAAGATGCATCCCGCAGCGAGTCTTTCTTGCGTTATGCGCGACTATTTTGTGGAGGTATGTCAATGAGCTATGGTCTGTTATTATTTTGACTCGGTTACATAGCAAATACACCTTGAATTTATTTAAACCAAAGATTATCGCTAATAATTCTAATTCCGAATCAAAATAATGCGATACCCGTTCTTGTAATTTTTTACTTGCATACTCTATTGACTTGAGTTGTCTATTGTCGTCTTCCTGGGATAATATTGCTGAGTCTGGAATTACTGACATATGTGTCTCAAATATGAATTCTCGATCATACCTAGGTGCGATTAACACAGGTGGTTTACAAAGTGCATCATTTAACTTTGATATATGGCGTTTACCGCTTCTGGAGGTAATGTTTTAAAATATGACTTCCCTAAAGAGTCCGTTAGTGGGTTGTCTATTGTTGCTTAATCTCATATATGACTTCGGTAGATTTTTGGGTATTCTGCATTCCTTACCGATCTAACCTTTTCGAATTGCGGGCTAATTGTACCTGCCGTAATAGATTTCCCTCGGTAGTCAACCTTTCCCTGAGAAATTACGCTTTTGGAGAATTTTATCGTGAGCTCTGCCTTCTTTATTCGCTCAACCACATCATGTATATGTTCGATGTGTGCATCTAGCTCATTACTGTAAATTGCTATATCTATGTATACGTAGCCATATTCTTCGATTCCTTTAATACAACGCCTAGGAGACGCTGAAATGTATCTGGAGAATCCCGTAAACTCATTAGCATGCAAGGTGAGGTAAAATTACCCTCCGAAGTCGTCATAGTGGGATATTTTTGTGATTCTTTCGCTATCTAAACTTGAAACAAACTTCTTCTCAAGTCAAATAGTGTCATATAGCGTGCCGACGCAATACAAGGTATACGGTATTGCTGTTCGATTCTTTATAATTTACACAGACGCGGTTGCTTTCCTGCCCGTTGTACTGGGAATAATGCCACAACATATGCGCTGTTACAGCGACAAATCGGTTTTAATTCGAGTTTATCAATTTCCGTTTTAAGAATTTTCGTGATAGTAGGGTTCCCCCTAGACCCACGTATTTTAATCGGAACCACATCTAACAATTCGATGTTGGATTCGATCAGATTTAATCTACCTGTGACATTGCTAAACGCGTCGCGGTTTTTACTTATAACTAATTTAGGTTTACGTTGCTGGTTTACCGTCGCATTTAATGTGTCTATTGGTTTTAATAGATCCTTCACCGAACTAAGCTCTATATTCGGGGAGAACATCGGAGCTCGATCTCCTCGTTAATTATACTATTTAAATTAACTAAATGTGGCGGTCTTTCCACATACGGCTTTAATATGTTGGAATGAAAAATGTCATATTGATCTTTGCTTACTTTTAGACGATAATTTACTTTACTTAATTTATTTAAAATTACACACTCTCCTATCCAGAAGCATTCTAGATTGTTTTTCTGGAAGGTTTTAAAACTAACTTTCCGTCCTAGTTTTAAATCCTGCGGCCTAGCTTTTTATCATAATACGCTTTGTACTGCGCGGTTTGTGTTTCGTGATCTTCTTTCGTATTGTCTAACGCTGCATGAGCCATATTTACGTGTTTTGTTACCAAAAATATTATATTTTCGTCGGCGGCCCCCAGTTCTAGCCAATGTTCGTATATTAGCTCCAGTGGTCCTCTTAAATCACAAAAAAACATTTATTCACTAAGTTTAAAACCTAATGTTCCATTTATGCTATTCGCTATGCCACAGGTAAGATATTCAAGCACCTGATCCCATTTTAGCTTATGCTCTTCATGCAATATGGCACGCATTCAGTCTTTCATTATACGGTGGGAGATGATGCACGGAACTTGCATCGTTTAGATGTTTAGTACATGCAATCCTAGTTTTTGACATACAAAGTCTGCCTACAATGCCACAGGTTTGCTTTCATTCGAAGTGTGGGGTCTGGATGTGTAGATTAGTAAGCAGGCTCCTTTGGTGCCCGTTGAGTCAAGTTATACAGTATCGGTTGTAAATATTTTATGAAAGTTATATTCATCTAAAACTAACTCGACTTAAGTAACGGAGGAAGTGGGAATATATACAGAAAGGGTTGTTGAAAAGGAATGGGTTAGATTTAAGCAGTTTTGCACTTTTATTTGTGACCTAGGTTATATATTTTACTTGTTTATAAACTGCAGTACGGTTTTCATCATGAATACTTTCAAAAATAATTTTAATTATGAAAATTTATTGAATTTGCTTTTCAAACATTAATTCTAATCAAAGAATTTTAATTGAACACTTTACTATGTAATTATTACTGAACTACAACTCTCATATTCATATGAGTTTAATTATTACCTCGCAGAAGCTTTATTTTTAAGTTTTGTTAAATAACTAATGCAGATTCAGATTTAATTCTTAAGTTTATTTGTAACCAGTTGTGTTTATATTTAAAAAGCATCATATAAATTCTATAAAGATATTAATTTACACATATTTATATTTATTAAAATTATAATTAAAGATTCTTTATAATAAACTAATTAGTACAATGAGTATTTCAAAAATGACTTTAGTTTAGTTAAAAACCTTTACGAAAACAAATGCGTATTTTAGCCCTTTATTTTAAATCACGACAAAGGTCATATAAATGCATTAATTTCGATTTAAACAAAAATCAATGACATTTGCTCAGCTGATTGTACATTAAAGATGGCTGATGTTACACATAGTTATGCGGAAACGACTTTACTTTTCAACACCGTTATATTAAATTATGTTAATAGTTACGGTGCTAGTTATTTGAATATTAACGTCTTTTAGGATTAATGGTGTGAGATTTGGGAAATCGACACTTTAAAGAAAATATCGAACGGAATACTGACTCAAATAACAACATTATTTCGAGTTGTAGTGTTGTTTGGACCGACATTCTTATATTTGACTGCAAACTGAGTGTCATAAATACGTGCTATATCATCTGGTTGAAGATGACTAGATTCTATCAATTTCTCGTGAAACGTTGCTCAATTAATGAACTAACTAATTAATTTACTCCTTTTAAATAAATTCACTAGCTAGAATCTTGTTTTAGTATATGTTTTCCATTAATGCCTTATGGAATAACGAATACTAAACGGTCTTGTATTAATTAATTCAGTATATAAATTAAATATTACGTCTCAGTTGGATATTTCGCAAATTATAAAATGGATTTTTACTTGAAGAGCCCTCAATAAGCCTTATTCAAAACCTTATTCGCTCGAAGGTGAAGAAAAGGCTGTTAGCAATTCGAATTTCTACCTTGTATTTATATGATTTTCAACGCAAGCATATTTCGACTTTATGGTCACTTTGTCTCGTAAATCTAAAAATAAACATAAACAGTGCAGCAGAACGCTTAATTTGGCAAATTAATTATGTAAGGCACGTTAATAATTATCCATGATATCTTTAAACAATTAATTGCCCTTCAAAATAAATAAAATTAATTACGAACTTATCTGAAAATGAAACATGGATTAATTAATATGTGCGGATAGCTAAATAAACAGTTGATTTGGAGTTGTGCTTAAAAATATGTATTTAATTAGAATTAAGCGGAAAATCGCTTATTATTAATTCGAAATTTCTATTTAGTTGATAATGCACGTATGCTAAAAGGCGATAATCATAATCTGTTTCCGGCAGACAAATGAAATTATCCAGGTCATAACTTGCTCTTGAACTTTTTCTTTTGTTTACATATATCAATTACCAGGTCATCAGCTGTCTATATATCTACAAACGAAGAAATGAATTAACTTTCTATTAATTATAAATAATGACAAAAACTTAATTCAGGGCGTTTGCATCATTAATTAATCTAATGAAATAAAATATAGGTACATACAGGGTGTTATTATGAAATGTTTAAATAAATCATTAGCAAAACTAAATTACATTAACGGGTAAATGAATCTCAAGAAACAAAATAACTTTTTTCTACTCGTTAATATTAAAGTATGTCATTTACACATCGATTGCAGTGGTTGAAATTCAATTTCAATAGCTGCAGTGATTGAAATTTCATTTCAATAGCTAGTGTGGTAGTAATTGACGACTATCTATTGTTATAAATACACGTATTACAAAATAGCATGCTAGTATATATTTTCCTATAAAAATCAACGTTACTTTAAAATATAATTGAATTGTCAATGCGTAAGTCGTATATGGCGCTGTTTACACAAAACTTTGTACACAAACTAGTACATGCAACGCTTGGAAGAAGGCATTTCAATTACTCGAACATTTTTGCACTCGCTCGATGGCTTTGTCATCTCGCTCGTGAAAAAGACTATCTCCCAGTTGAAATGCAACTTCCACTTGTTGCATAATATACTATTTAATATGAAAAGAGCAATTATAGTTAGAACAGTAAAGGTATTTTGTACTTAATTTCAGGTGCACGTTACAAACTTAATATGTGTCGAACTACTATAGTTCTCCATAATTACTGCATGTTGATCCACCATAAGTGTGCCTAAAGGGTATCACGTAAACGCATCAACTACCGTTAGGATATATTTGTTTCCTCACTTAGTCAATGGTAACGGCTCCTTTATGTCAATTATGACTCTTGCTCACGGTTCCGGCATATTTTCTCTTTGTACCGCCTTATTACTCCAAGTTTTTGACAAGCACGACATGATTCATAATAGTCTTTAACGTCCTTTCTTGTGCTATGCCACCAATAACGCCTTAATAGGTTTTGTTTACACCGATTCGTCTTGTCGTGTCTAAACTCGTGGAATTCCTGGTAGTGTCTTAGGAACTACTATCTGTGCAGTTGCTACCTATTTGTGGTCTGATAAGATTTCCAGGTCACGGCACGTCTTTATGAGAAATCCATCTTGTTCTTTACTACAGCTACTTTATTCACTTCGTTGCCAACATGAGCGTAAAGCGGTTTTAACTTGTTGTCCGCCTTCTACTCTTTAATTGATTGGTCGCGAGATACTTGGTCTGACGGAGTTCCTTTATTAACGCTTACTTGATCTTGGATTTATCCCCAACATTTCCTGAAGGCTCTATCTCGGAAATGCCCGTGCGTGGACTTTCTATCTCAAGATCAGCTTTCTCCCCTTTTGCGATTTCGCGTGCCTTGGATCGGGTGAATACATTCACTTCCGATGCCTGGTGAACCCGTTAACCAGTAAATTCGTGCGGTCTTACAAATTTTCTTTTTACAAGATTTATTGACGCTTTTGTGTCGTATAATGCCGTTACGGGTTGCTCATTGGGATCTTGCTTGGCAGACGTCTGCGGAACTCTGCAGAAATTGGAACAACATTTTATGGAAATCTGGAATACACTAAGAGCGTTTATTTTAGGTATGCGTCGTCGATGCCAAGGTGTAATTCGCAAAAGGGATGGAAATACGTCTTATTAGACAAAAAAAATATGAACATCAACTTCTAGGATTTGCGATTTTATTGTTCTTTAACGTTTTGTGTTAAGTTCATATAATTTGAAGATGGTTGATACCAACATCACAACATCTGTTTACTTTGCAAAATAACACGAAATAAAATGCGTTTCACGTCAGCTAATATTTTCATGTTATATGGTAAGTTTCCAAGGTGTGCGTTAATTCCTTAGAGCAGTGTATTAAGCCAACTGTGAATTAAGAATGACAAAATATTTATCTAAAGAAATATTACAGATTTAATTAGAAAATTATATTTAAATATAAAAAAGCATAAATATTGAAATCAAGATGTGTTTTAAAAGATTAGTGGTAAATTATAAAATTTATTTTAAAATATTACAATTTATTATGAATAATTAGACAAATAAATTGATGGTATTAGTCAAAAGAGGATAAAAGTACCGAAACAGTATTAATTTAATAAATTCATTAATTAGAAATCATTACCTAAAAGACATAATAATTAAGGTATTAAAAGATTGGTTATTAATAACAATTTAAAATGACATTATCCATTGCAATAATTCTCTGCAAAGTATATACAGACTGTTCCATCTTTTAAGTGGCTCTTTTTATTTCTCACTTTTTATGATATATTAACAGGTCGCGTTAATCTATTCTGATTACTTTCGAATAAAATATACAGTGTGGTCCGAAATTTGTAGCATAGTATCGATTTATTTACTCCGGCTCTATTCTTTTAAGTGGTCGCTATTTAGAACTACTTATACGGATTTTGAGGTTTTATCTTATTGCCACTTCATCCCGTGATAATCTAGCATACCGGACAGACCTTGGCTTTTAAAAACTGATTTTTCTTTCATAAATATTTGCTGCGAGACTCAAAAATGACAGAAAGTTAAATTTATTTTTCGAATTACAATTAATTTTAAATGAATAAGGGATTGTAATTATTTATACCTAATTTACAAACATAAATTTCAATGGTAAATACAAGTAGCACTGTTTAATAAAGACTGTATTCTATTAATTTATAAAAAAAAACTTTACAAGTTCCCTCTTATTTCATTTTACCAATTAAATTGGTTTGAAATCTGTTTTATGACTTAAAACACGCCGCTGGACGAATTCAAATGAAAACGTACTGCATCGTTTACATACAAAAATGATTGGATTTGCCCTAATTACATTGTAGCCGCGACGCTTACTTGGCGCTAAGCTTTTGCAAGAAGAAATCTTTTTGGCTATGAAGTTTTTCTTTTTAGAATAGTAATGTTATTAACAAATATATTTTTTTGGTGGTTAGAGATTTTCGAATTTTTCCTTTTCGTCCAGTCAATAGATTGCTAAATTTTCAAATATTGCCACCACAATTTTGTTTACTTTAATGGTGGGGGGGGGGCACTGTCTAGTATACTTAATTGATAATACAAGCTTTTAGCATTTGACATTGACCATATTTGCCTTTTTTATACAAATAACCGATATTTACGTTAATCATACATTCAAAGGGTTAATCTCATGATAAAGTGATCCCAACCAGCTGCAGCATCTTGCAACATTTCCTTTGATGCAAGTAGTTTTGAACTTGTGTCAAATAATACGTGTTCATAAACCATAGTGCCTTCTAATGCAATAAACATGCAAACAACGGGATTAAGCAATTTTCAGCACGAACATTCGAATTCCTTTATATAAAATAAACTGTTTTTCAGAGACAAAATGTGTAAGTAATTTCATTAAGGCCAATAATCAGGACAACGCATTACATTAAGCTACATAGGGGTTTCATTTGTAGTCAGCAAACCACCTAATTTCGTGGATTCGCATGTATTTCTCAAACAACTCGCAATAATCACGGCATAACGTAATATCCTTTTGGTCAGTTTTCATCATTAGGATACCTCGATGTTATCGCAGTGACATTACTTCTAGACCCACAAAATAATAGATTCAGAATTAAAAACCTGTCCATAGTTTCTATTTGCAATTAGCTTTTAAAATGTTGTGGTTGAAATGGTCAATATTAATAAATTATGTTAGTCAGTCTTTGTTTTTGTGTGCCGGAAGGATATGACGAAACTTCAGGTACATCGACCATAATTTACATTTCAGCCACCTCTGTATACAATAGCCTGTGGGCAGCGATCACCACCGTGACGAACATTATTTCAGGCGTTATTTGAAATTTTGAGGAACACGAGAGTAAAACCCGGACATAGAATATCAAGCATTAAATTAATATTATTAACTCTTATATTTCTTAAGGGATCTCATAGAAAGGCTCAGCGTTTACAAATAATCTCAAACAAGATTATAACCTTCAGAGTTGCAAAGTTGCTATGTACCTATTTGTTATTCAAAATGAAAATTTCCATAACACGCACTAAAACTTGTCACTGTCAGTTGTCATAAAAAAATTTTTGGCCCGAGTGCATCGTAGCGTACCATCAAAAATATAAAAGTATGATACCCACAAATTATGAAGACTCCCACCGGTGGCAAGGTTATAGAGTGTGAACCTGGCGGCGATACGGTGTATAAAACAGAGACAAAGGTGATGAACACATCCACTCGTTTTCTGTTTGTATTTACACCTGAACCTATCTTGAACGCGAACGAAGTGTGTTTTTTGTGTGCTTTGTTTTCAAAGTGACTCGCTGATATATGGACATATACGCCTGATACATTTTCGACTAGCATGGGGTTGTTCAAGGTATGCGTTTTTTTTTTTAGTAATTTACAGAACTAGTAGGTATTGCATTTTAATTTAATAAATCTCTACTTAAATTAGATAACATTTTTAAATCGTATATTAATCAATCAAAAAGGAATATTGCGTGCCTTTACGTTGCAAAACATATAATTTTCATTCAATTTTAACTTAAACGATAGCATGATTAACGACTCGATAAAGAAATTTTTGGGTTAATCTAAAGATTCATCTATAATTAATTTTTTTTTATTTTAATGCGAAGGACTGGCCATTCCCCTCTATAATTAACTTACTAATTTTGAACTGCAGATAATATAAACCCAAATTCAAGTTTCTTTTATATACAAAAATGAAAATTTTTATTGTCAATGTAAGCGTAATTAAATTGTGTTCTAAATTAAACTTCAGACCGTCTTTATAAGATTAAATAACGCTTAAATCAATGCTTGCATGTTACGGAAAAGTAACTAATCAAGTTCAAAAGCACAAAGCTCTGGGAAGCTTTACAAGGCTATTTTGCAATAAGTAATAGACCTATTAAATTGCAATGGTGACGAATAGATCAACATAAATTAACCATGAAGTTGCATTAAACAAATCGTCCGTATGCGTATACTACTCTAATAATTCCTTTCTAAATAATTAATTTTTATATATAGACATGTCTTGGTACAGGTAGATACCTTAACTAATATATGGACGACTTAAATCCTTGCAAGAAATTTGATTTCAAAAGCTTGGATACCTTGTAATGTAAGGAAAAAAATAATGCTTTTTGACGAATACAACTGAAATATAGTTACAAGAAAACAGTTTTCCTTTAACTTCCAAAAAAAGATGCAGCACATTTTCCTTTAAAACATTTAGGAAGCATTTGCCCTATAAAATCTTAATTGAGTCCTAAAATATCTGAGAATGTAATTAACCAATTACGCAAAGCATTACTGTAAAATACATTTACCTCTAATATTTATTTTTGAATTAAATTTGAATTGCCTTAGGGATAACGAAATAACCTATTTCTAAAGTTGATTGCGACGCCGACGCTATTGTTGAATTAAAATGAAAAGATAAAAATAAACCTTTTATTTTATTTAATTGATACGTTAACCAACTGTCCTTCCCTCTAAAATAGAATTTGTATCAAAGTATACACACATTTCCCTACAAAGTTTCAGTTCCTATAAATCCCCCCAGGTAGTGTACTAAAACGCTCCTCTTTGAAAGAAAGTTCCAACTACCCAGTCAGTGAACTTTTGCTTTCAAAATATAAAAAGTAAAACGCAAGTCTAGAAAATATTAATTTAAAAAGAAATCATACAACTTTAGCATTTTTATAGTTCAGAAAATTCTTTCGAAATAGACTCCCAAAAGATCATTTATGAATTATTAATTCTAAAAATTGAATCTCGTTTATGCCATAAATGTTAACAAAATTTCTATGCGTTTCATTAATGCGACTTGTTTTCATGTAATTCTTAAAATATATATAAATTACAATATAAACATCTAAAATATTAACATTCTAGGTAAAAAATTCCAGCGAGCTTTCATTAGTCTCAAGATAAATCTGAGAAACCTAAAGAGAAGTAATTTAAAAGCACCTTTAATTATTAAATTAAAAAGCTACTCAATTAAAATTATCACGAAATAAATCTTTTAATTATACTGAAGAATTGGTTTAAGTAAGTAAAATAAAATATTAAAGGTATAAATCCACTTATTTATTAAATCGATTAAAAACATACTCTTCTTTAAGAAGTGCCACAAAAGAGGGAAAAACCGCTTAAATACCTCAAAAGAAAATTCTCAAGGTTCAAATTTTAATTGGTCACGTACAAAATGAAAACTGAAAGGCGAGCTCTTAAAGCCTAAGTAGGTAAATATTCGTAATGAACGTTGAAAAGAAAAATCACTAAATATAGCAAATGAAAAATACTGAGAACCCTTAGCATTTAAACTTTACGATTACTACGATCGATATTACCAAACTTTTTAAATTGGAAAATGTTGTCAATAATAATTAAAGAGCCTGCAAGTTACTTTAAATTTGTAAACTGCCAAAAGTAGGATACTTTTATTACCAAAATTATAATGTATGTGTTTGAAGAAGAACAGTAACTATTCAAAACCATAAGAAAATCTATCCAAGATTACAAAATATTTGTTCCCTAACTTGTATTCAGTATTAATAAAACAAGAAATATAGAAAATTGTGCAAGCGCCTGCAATGAACACGGCCCGAATCTGTTAGAAAACGCCGTTAGATAACATAAAATATAAAGCATTTTTCACTAGAATTGACTAGGCTGAGCAAATGCAATTATTGTAAGTCAATTCAATAAGATAAAAAGTACCTAATTAAACAACGAAGTATTCTTGCCGGTGGTAAACAATTACCAAAACATATCTATCGTAGTCCCAAATTTAACTGCTTAACAAAGGCGCTACTGATTACATTCACGCATCGCGAAGATAATATGCGACACCGTGTGAAAATATTAGATAAAAAGCCATAACTAGCTAGTGCTTAAAATTAAATTTAGATTACACATGCCAATTATGGGCGATGGAAATATTAAAATGGTAAAAATTTTTAATAAGTCGATTATTCAAAGTGGAGCAAGATTTAGGGACACAACAACCGCGTGTTCGTCTATTTAAATTAACATACCAATCTGACGTTTTAAATAGTTTTAATGATTTTAATGGAAAATTGTAACTATTTCATGCGTCTTTCTACAAGGATTTCATAAAAAAAATAGCAAGACTCAAGCAGCAAAAGCCCTCTATTGTTCAAAAAGGCGGTAATATACTTAATTTATTGGAAACTAAAGAAAATTTATTAAACTTTAGTTTTTAATAATAGCTTATTAACGATATCAACATTAGTTTTAAATTAAAACATGAAGCCGACCTAAGTTTGAAAAGGTTCGGAATTTTAAATATTGTGATTGATTTTTAAAACAACAAATTTTGATATTCATTTGAAAAACTATTCACATTCATTGAGTGATCGAGAAAAACACTTCAACAGAAACTGTGTTAACTTCATTTAAAATTTTAAATCGCCAAATGAGCCTCTCTTCAAAGCATACAGCTTTAGATACTTAAAAAAGTATTTTGCATCCACTAACGTAGGGCTGTCCACCCATAACTTAACAGAAATCCTGTCAATTTTTGTAATAAATCGCTACACAAATCAATATTTAAAACAGAATCCCTTTCCCTATGTAAATATTTTACAACATTCACCAACGCAACGGCATTAATACAACCCAGTCAATTTCTTTAATGATTTTTAATCTCAACATAATTCATTCTTTAAAACGGACGACTTTCTCTGCGTGTGCAAATCGTGCGATTAAATATTTCAACAAAAACCGTGTCAATTTCTTTTAGAATCTTAAAACGGCAACAAAGTCATTCATCCACTAACGTAAGGCCCTCGATACAAGATTTCAGTAGAAACTATGTCTATTTCTTTAATAATTCTCAATCTCCACATGAATTGCTTTTTAAATATCGCCATTCATCATGCTGGCATTTTGTATTGACTCATTCACACCGTGTCAATTTTTTTAAAATGTTGTATCGTCACATGTCATTCTTTAGAGTGGGTAATTTTACTTACCTACATGCGTATTTTGCATTCGCTAACCCAAGGCGGTTAATAAAATATTTCAATAGAATCTGTGTCCAATTCTTTTAAAATCTTAAATCGCACTTGTCATTCTTCAAAAATTTCAGCTTACTTACGTTACTAACGCGAAACCCTCAAAAATTTCAATAGAAACCGGGTCAATTCGATAATAAGTCTGAATCGGCGCACAAATTATTATTATTTTGTTGAAAATCCTAAATATCAACATAATTTATTCTTTGAAATAAGACCAGTTGCCCGATCTAAGAATCTTGCGCTTACCAATACAGGACCTTAGATTCATTTCAGTAGAAACCGCGTCCATTTTTTTAATAATTCCCAATCGCTACATATATTGTTCTTTAAATCTGACCATATTCTCTACGTGTGCACTTTGAATTGACCAACTTAGAGCGCTGCATAAAATATTTCAATATACACCAGGTCAATTTACCTATGTTACATCGTTAGAATAGACAATTTTACTTACCTAGGTAAGTATTGTGCATTCGCTAACCTAAGTTCCTTAATAAAACATTTCAACAAAAAACATGTCAATATCTTTAAAAGCTTAAATCTTCACTGATCATTTTTTCATGCATTTAGCTTTACTTGTATACATATGTACTTAACATCCTCTGACGCGGGACCCTCAATAAATATCAACGGAAACCGTGTCAATTCTTTAATATTTCTGAATCGGCGCATAAATTACAATCCTTTAAAAATAGTGTTATTTTTATTCAAAATCCTAAATAGCCAACTAATACATTTTTTGAAATAGGACCACTTTCCCGACTTAAGCATTTTGCGCCTGCTAACACAATTGCTACCTAAACTATTCTTTAAATATGATCTGCCCATATTCTCTACATATACGTACATTTTGAATTGGCCAATTCAGGACGCTCTATAAAATATTTCAACACACACCGAGCCAATTTCTTTTAAAATGCTAAATCGTCACATAAGTCATTTAGGGGGACAATTTTACTTACCTACGTAAGTATTGTGCATTCGCTAGCTTAAGTCCTTTAACAATTTTATCAACAGGAATCGTATCAGTTTCGTTTTAAATCTTAAATCGTCACCTGTTATTTTTCATGCATTTAACCTCAATACATTTCAACAGAAACCGTGTCAATTCAGCGCATAAATTATTATTATTCTTTAAAAACCGTGTCACTTTTGTTAAAAATCCTAAATAACCATCTAATTTATTCTTTAAAGCAGTACCACCTTCCCGACTAAAGTAAATCGAGCCATTATCTCTACGCAACCACTTTGCATCCACTAACGTAGGACCCTCAATAAAACATTTCAATGAAATCTGTGCCAATGTTGTTGAAAAATCTAGATCTATACATAAATCATTCTTTAAAGCCTTCCCGACTTTAGTATTTTGCAAATATTAACTCAGGCTGCTCAATACAACTTTTCAACGGAAGCCGAATCACAATATCAATCATTTTTTAGCGATGACCACCTTTGTGACATATTAATTGTGAATTTAGTAACTCTGGGCGCTCAACAATATATTTCAATAGAAACCGTGAATTTCTTTTCACACGCCGTTGTTCGAAGAGTGAGCGTCGCGGTGACTTTGAAATTTATCTCCTTCTAGTACACGTCATCGTCAGGATAGTTTCCTATAACTCCGTCTTTACTTACGTGTGTTTAACGAATGCGATAAACATAATTTGCTGTTCTACAGTAGCCAGCAGGCCACGGTTATAAACAGTTATATGCTTGAGTACTCACTGTGCTCACCAATCGACCATCGCGTTTCCAGTTTTTCCTAGTTATTTGAACTATTTTCAAACGTTCTGTTACCGTGATTAGTGCATTAATTTTATATTACCTAATTTTTATACCCTTTTGAATTTTATCTCGTATCGTATTGTTTTACAATTTCCGCAAATTAATATTTTGTTATAATGGCTCAAGATCAAAAATTCTGAAGTGGTTTGAATAATTAGAAAACGAAGACAGGATAGTAAATATTCAGACAAGTCTGACGCTGCCGAAATAAACAACAGTGATCATGTTAGTAAAAACGAACAGCCTGCCGAAGAATATGATCCTGCAATTCCTCCCAACGATGGACTCAAATACATAGGTTGAGATGATTACGCCGTGGAACATTCAGCCACCTAATCAGCAGAGGCCAAAACCACGGATAATCACTGCTATCCAAATGCCACATCGATTTACGAGGTATGGAAACTGTTTTTTTTCCAAATCTGTTATAGGAAATATAACATCCCACACAAATAGCCGTTTAAAAATTATATGACAGAACTACGGTAGGGGATACAACATGACTGAAATTAATTCTGACGAAATAAGGTTTCTCATTGACTTGCTTTATTTGGTTGGAGTGTAGAAGTCATCACGTCAAAACGTAAAAGATCTATGGGTGACTGACGGAACAGCTTCTGAGTATTTCTGCCTTGTAATGAGTTACAATAGGTTTTACCTACTTTTGAGAGCACTCTGATTTAATCATGCAACCACAAGAGAAGCAAGATAGACTTTTGACGATCTAACTCCAATAAGACAAGTTTTTGATGATTTTGTGGCACAATGTTTGGCAAATTACAGTGTTGGTGAATATGTCACGATAGATGAAATGCTAGAATCTTTCAGGTGCAAGTTTTCTTTCCGGAAACTTATGACTAAAAAGCCAGAAAACTATGAGCTAAAAATATGTAGTAAGGTCATGGCTAGACTTGTTTATACGTGTAAATTAAAAATTTATTGTGGGATCACAGGCCAAATAGCGTTGAACATAGAATGAATAAACTTATAGTTGGTCTGGTCGCAACGTAACGTTTCATAATTGGCTTCCTTCTGTGGCTATTGTAAGTGAATTTTCCCGAATAAATATCTGACAGTTGTTGTTATTGTCAGGTAAAACAAAAGAGAATTATCTTCTGAAGTTAACACACGGTCACGAGCGGTTTCCAGTAGTTTGTTTGCATTTGGAGACAACTCAATGTTGGCATTTTACGTACCTGAAAGGTATCGTAATGTTATTCTTATTTCAAGTACGCACAATTGTGATTAAATCGATGAAACTTCAGAGGATCTACGCAAACCAAGTACAATAATATTTTACAATTGTCGTAGGGAGGATGAAGTCTTTTTATATAGTTGCAAGAATTGCATTCCGTTATCCTCCCAATTTCTTTCGATGCTAGTCATTGGCGTAATTAATACTCAAATCATTTTATATTGTAACACATCAGAAAAAATTTCAAGGAGAAAGTTTCTGAAGTGTTTGGCACTAGACCTTTTTAACATACACATAACAAACGGAGTGTTGATTACCTGATTTGGCAATGTGAGCAATTAAAATAAATTACTGTATTGCGTTGTAAAATTACGCAATTTTTAGGTTTTAAAATTGTAGGTAACCAAACTGATTCCAGACTTTATTTTTAATAAAAAGTCTGAGGGATAAACCCCTTATATTAGGACAATGGGCAATGAATTTACTGTACCGCTAAAATAGAGCCTGGAAATAATCTGTTTATACTACTTTTTCAATATTTCCTTTTTAAATTTGTGGGTCACATCAAAAATTTTATTTATGACATACGATTATATACCTGATAAGTAACAAAGCATAATAAGTTCAATACATTTTGCTACGGATTCTAGCTCAGTAGCTATGCAGTAGAGTAGGGGGGGGGGGTA
>JAHWXV010665774.1:0-14295 GCA_024586415.1 Phrixothrix hirtus
TTGAATATATTGACGTAAGTGACTTTCCTATACACCGAAATTTTAAACTCTAAAATTAATTTAAAAGCATAAATAATTCATCCATTCATAATTTCCTTTAAACATTTACTAAGAGTTTTATAATTAAATTTTGAGCTCATTTAAAGCAAAAATAATTTATAGATTTAAATTAAAAGTAATTAGATATATAAATAATCCACACAAATCATTAAAATATTAATTTATTTTTATTTTGAACGGCGATGATTGGAACGGTCACCCATCCAGACAAAACATTGCTTAACTCTAAGAGGTTTTTCTCAATAACTCACTTCAACCAATTTTCTCAGAGAAACCAATCAGTTCATGTAATATAACATTATAGGCGCTAAAAACGTGGCGAGTTTAAAAAAATCGTTAAAGCCGTTTTCGAAAATATTGCAAAAAACCTAAAAATCACAAGAATAAAGTGGCACTTTCGGTCGTTCGATTTTAACGAAATTCTTGCAGGAAAGTGCCAAGGCGGGAATAAACTTACATATAAAATTTCACTTTTCTACGACGTTTGGTTTTTGAAATATTTTGATAACTACGCACACATATACGCACGCACGCACGCACGCACCCATGTACGCAAGCACGCACGCACGCACGTACGCAGGCACGCACGCACGCACGCACGCACGCACGCATGCACGTACGCACGAACGCACGCACGCACGCACCCACACACGCACACACACACACACACACACACACGTACACACACACACACACACAGACCAATTTCTAAAAACATGTTTTGCGGACTCAGGGAAGCTGAAAGCGTGTATTTCCGCTAAAAACTGGACATCGGAAATTTGGATCCAAGACATGACTCTCTCTATAGTATATTTCATATACGTAAGAGAAAGTAATAAATAAATACGCATCGTCAATAAACTGTGTATTATCTTACTAACCTCAGTGGAAAGAGAATATCCCTCGTATGTGTATGTGATTTTAGTAACAATCCGAACTTAAATGTATTGCAGCAAAGTCTGGCCGAAATTGCAAAGGGAATAATGTGAATGTTAGTGGAAAGGAAAGTCTCGACAGACTTACCTGTACTTGATACGACTCTGAGAAATGAACGAGTAATACCGAGACTGTTTTAATTGACTAGCCTTAATATTCAACCGGTATTTGCTTCTAATAAACTTTCCCTGCGAAAATTCAACTGAACATTTATGTAAGCATACAACTGAGAATGCGAATTGCCTGATAGAATCTGCGACTAATAAATCTTACAAAAATATAGCTTAAGATAATATTGTCATGAGGTAAGTTATCCAATGTAAGCAACGTCGCACATTACTAGCTCACATATCAGAACTGTGGAACAGAATCTATACCTCCAATAATTTACATACTTCTGATCGATTATCAATTTGTGACTTTATAGCCAGCTCACTACTACAGAGGTCAAATTATTTACCATAAAGAAATTTTTCCACTTCCGGGACTAAAACCGTATCTGGTAGTTCTTTGGAAAACTAAAATATCACCATTAATCTCAAGAGTTTACATTTTTCCTTTTTTAACAGACACTCCAGCAACTGAACACATACCATTTTCATATCGTGATTTGGAAACTATAGATTACGAGTCTTTTAAGCTGACATTAACAAATATCCCGTTATATCATATTATCGAAATAAACAACATAGACGACAAAATTAAATTTTAATGAGTATATGTTAAATTTGTTTCATTTGAATGCGCTTTTAAAAATATGTATATCCTGTAAAAGATCGTTCCCATGGTTGACCGACAATCTTAAACTATTTATGTGATTATGCAACAAAGCAGCCGCCAGATATAAAAAAACCATGTTAGCTCCACACTGAGATTATTATAAAAGTTTAACAAATTTACCTAATAAAATAGTACGTTTAGAAAAAAAGCCATACCTTCAACGTAAAACTATGAATAACAATGGCAACAGAAAAGTAATTTGGCAAGAACTGGAAAAATGAAACATTCATAGCAAGAAAATGTCGATGAATTTACCTAATCACTTGCAAAATGCTATCAAACTTAGAGATTATTTAATGAACTCTGTACCATCATTAGACCCCAATGATAAAAAATCTTAAAAACTATTACAATAATAACTGTAACACTAATCTTGAGGATATGTTTCAATTCTCTACAATCATAGATGAAAGAATGTTAAAAATAATTAGTTCCATCACGACAAAATCTTGTGGAATATTTTACCCAAATACCAATCGGGTTTTAGACGAGGTTATGGCTGTAACACATCCTTAATTAGTATTATAGACGATATCATTGAGGCAACTGATCAAGGCAAGCTTCCCTAATAATATTGATAGTTTTTAGTAAGGCATTTGATACTCTAGACTATGACATTCTTAAAACTATCCTCCATCATATTGGACTTAATAATTCTGCAATAAATCTTTTATAATCATTCTTATCACAACGAGTATATTTTGGCAAAAAGTGGCAGATCTATGCTTTTAAAATCAGAAGTACCACAGGGTTCGATACTTAGTCCCTTACTATACACAATTTATTCATCACGTTTAATGGAATTCTCTTTAAAACATTGTAAATATCACTTATACTCAGACAATACTCAAATATACCATTCATTCTACCCTGAACATGCTTATTTAGCTATAGCTTAGATAAATGTCGATTTGAAAAATGTAACAAAACAATGCGCACGCCATTAACTACTTATAAACTCTAATAAAACAAAGGCAATACTATTTGGCAGAAAGAAGCACAGAGATTATGCTATCGGTGCAACTAACGACACACAAATCTTCGTAAATAACTCTCCCCTCTGTTTAGCGGAAGAAGCAAAAAGTCTAGGTGTTACCATAGATTACGGGCTAAGAGTTAAAACACATGTACGTAATTATATTCAAAAGCTTTCTGCAACTTGAAACTTCTTTTTCCCAATCGTTAATATTAAGTTAGGAATTAAAAATAATACTATGTGATTTATTAGTATTCTCACAGTTTAATTATGCCAATGCATTATATGCTCACTGCATCGATGCAGAAGTCTGCAAAGGGATCCAGTTAATATAAAACAATTGTTTAAAGATGATATATGGAAATATAATAAAATAACATTCAAGTTAAAAGTCATAAATTGGCTTAAAATAGAAATACGCAGGGAATTGCATCATGCAATACTGTACTATAAAATACTGCTAACGAAATTGCCTCCGTATCTTCACCGTAGAATAACTTACAGAACAGATATACACAATCTTAATTGAAGGTTAAGAGGTTAAAAGTTTATTGTCGATACCTTCTCATAGCACATCATTGTTTAAACGCGGCTTCTGATACACTACCCACTTAATATAGAGGCTTATCTTTTGATGCATTCAAAAATAAATTTAAGAATAAATTTATACAAAGAACCATTTAGATGAACTACAAACAATTTAATTTAATTGAATTTTAATTTTAATTTAATAGTTTTACATAATTTAACATACACACACATAGCCATACATATACGTATGTATGTGCATTCTAATTTTACTCTAATCTTAGTTTTAGTCAAGGGGATGTGGAATATCGGTAAATTATGGTAGCTGAACCTCTTGCCTTAATATATACATTTATTTCTCATTATTATTGATTTCATATATCTAATAGACTTGGATAATAAATATATACTACTACTACTACTACTTTCGCTCCAGTTTTAACTAATGAAAGAGTATTCTCAAGGACATGTATTCCAGTTTACTATGATAAATGTAAAAGTTGCCACAGTGTTGAAAAATACATCTTATGCATCTGCTTATAATGTATGCCTATCAAAACCAAGTGTAATGAACAATTTAGAACGTGTCAAAAAGAGAGTTGAGAATGGAGAACGTTATAGATTTGGAATTTCCACTCTACATCGCTGGATTCGTTTTATGGAGTTAGCTCTAAATATATTCAATTTTATATTTAAAAAATAGTCAAATGTTATAGCGGAAGAAGGAGAGTTAAAACGTGGTATGTACAAGAACGATTTGGAACTGAACTCGATTTAATAATTGACAATCCTCGACAAGTAAATGGTAACAGTATCGATGGCAACATTGTGAGAAGATTCTATGCTAATTTTGTGTGTACATATGAAATGACAGTAGTTGATGCAGAGCTGACAAAGTGATTTCATATCATATTACAAACTATGTTGTGTGGTATGCAAATAAATCCTAACGATTTAGAAAGCATGCATTTACGACTGCCGTATATAAATGCTATTAGATGCCACTTTCTGTTCATAAAGTACTGATTTATGGAGCGAATTTAATGTTATTTAATCTCTAGGACACTCTCTAAAATTTCGATTATACCACGCTAGCAAAGTTCTCAGTCTTCTGCTAATGAACACGTTTTTCAGACTATATTTTATACACCTGATCCGTTTATTGCCAATTTAAGAACGTTTACATCCAAAATGACTATCGAACTTGAGGAGGAAGCCAAGCAATTATTACTAAATTAAATAGAAAACACTATTACCTAATGTTAATAAGTTATAGTGTTACTGTTCAATTTTAAAGTGTTTACATCAAAAAAATAACTTTTTTTCTATATTCACATAATTGTTTTAAATATAAATTCAAAACTCTTAGTCTTTGTTCGACATTATTAATGCATATTCAATACTTCTTATGTTCTTAAATAATTCTCATAATTTAGCAATATTTCTCATGCTGTAATGTTCTTAAATAAATGATTATTATAATTATATCATCATTTTTTTGAATCTTGTACATGTCCTTATATATGTTCACAATTTTAGCTACCTGCAATGAATATTAAAAAAGCTATCGATGTTTGGACAGCAAAATACGGTTTTTCCTCATAGCCTCGGCGATGAATAGGAAATCAACCAATATAGGTATACATAGATACTAAACTTCATTAGTCATTTTTGTGTTGTAAAATTTAAATAGTTGGTTCTTTTTTTCAGCAAATATTAGTATTATAACTATTTTTATATACCTTTGGTAGGATTAGGCACGATAGGTTAGCATTTGGGAAAATTCCCATAGGAAGATGTTTCATATTCTATTGCGGACAATTTTAATTGACTGATAGTCTGCATTATTCGAGTTGGGTATGTGTGCAATATTATACTGTATTCGTCATACAACGGGAGAGGTTCTTCTTTTAGCTAAACTTCCTATAAGGTTTATTGTACACTGTTGATATTTCAATCTTGGCTTGATATAGTAATTACATGTGATCATTTTTGCATTAAACTTGTAATGAACCTGTACCGCCGCTGTTCATTTTCTTCGTACGTAATTAATTTAGTTAATTACAAGTACAAACTCACTGCGTTATGACGGTATAGGTTCATTAATTGTATCCATTTTTTATTTAGTTAAGACCCTGTATATATATTTTCAATTAATCATATGTATAATTACCGACTTTTCAAAAAAACCCCTATCATAATTATTAAATTATTTTTGCTTTAATCATTATTTGTACAATTACCGCTTACCGAGTTTATTTATCAATTTATATTTAGTTACCATTGCATTAATTAGTATTAAGATCCGATATGTTTTTAAATCCTTTATATTGTATTAATCAAAAGGGTTCAAGATTCTTGACCTCAAGTCAGCGTCATTTTGCTTATGTAGGCCAAGGCGTTTGAACTTTATGCATATAAAACCACGAGTGTTAGAATGTGATTAGATAAGTGCATCGTAGTTATGCATGTCAATAGAAAATTATACTAATTAAAACTATATTAGCCACTTTATTTTTAATGATATGTAATTTGGTTGTTCAGAAGAAGTTCCGTATTATATTCCGCCATATGTCACTTAATTTTTAGTAACGTTAATTAGCTTAATTAAACCTGTATCATTATTTTTCTTATTTCCAAGCGTATGCAAATAGTTCTAATATTGACATTTTTACTGTTCACACAAACTAAAATTACGCATACATTGATGTACCAATTTGTTACAAAATGTTTTAATTAACGCAGTTAGGCCTAAAGAAAGTTAGTTCACCTTGTGTTTGGTGATGGCCGTTTTGTATTTAAACACGCGTTTGAAGCCGGTTTAGAGAGAGAGTTGTTACTCCTTTGCATAAGGAAACAACTAGAGCGAGCTTTATTTTACCACATGAGATGGTAAAATCAATTCAAATCTACGATATAGGTTAGAGTTGCCCCCAGGAGTAAGCGCGGTGATTTTAAACCTATAAATTTTGCTAAATTCCGTTTACATTGAATAAAAATTGAAATTCAAAGAAAAAGCTACAACACTTTTGTTGCGGATCGTAGTGTTTCAACTTGACGAGACCACGCGATCTATTAACAGTTAAAATATCGCGCATTTCCGGATTCAGTTAAGTACACCTTATGCAATTCTGATTTAGTGGATAACAGTTGATAAAGATAAACACTTACAGGATTGTATCAAAGCAGTCCTGCCTATCCAACAAGTTAGAGAACCGACCAAGTTCATAGATTGGTGAAAAGCTCTCGCATTGCTGATTGAATCTTCCGCAGAAGACATCGTCGGCTCACTCCTAATCCCTTAATTAAACCCTTATTTAATTACGAACAATTGTGCACTATCCGAGAATTACCTAATTTGCTTTGCACTCGTGTTAAAAGTACAAGCAAGGAAATTACACGCTCGATGCACGCCGCGTACGCCATTTTGAGACCTATAACTTCCCCATCAATACTAAAACCAAAGTGTTAACTAAAGAAAAGGCCATTTAGGTTTGACAAAATATATTAAACCGCCGTTCGAAAATTCAATGAAAGAAACCTGTAAATGTTCAACTAATTTATATATAATGTTACTGGTTTATTGTTTAAATAAATACTGTTCTTGGTTGAATTGTGTTATTGAAACATAATTGAAATTACAACAAATTGAGGCTTAAATCATTAACATGAAGTAACTACTCATAGAGTGAATATTAAATACGGTTTACAAAATTAAGGTAAACATACTGTTTGAAATAATTAACATAAAGCCATTTCTGATTAAGAATATTATACAACAGGTAGATTAATTAAAACTAAATTACATTTCAAGTGTAACAAAAGGTTACGAGTATAATTATAACAACATTTTTGAAAGGTGTACACCTATAATTTTACAATTGTCATTATAGAAACTGTGATTAATAATTAATAAAAACTCAACTTAAAATATTAGAGCTGTTCAAGTTAAATTGTATCATGAGCAATGACTCGCCTACATATACATATATTGAAAATCAATTAAAAGTTTCTAACCGACTCGAGAAATTGTGATTCGTAATTCACACTGGTAAAAGGCCTTGTAAATAGTGTACATATTAATAGTAAGTTTTACATGAATAGTTTTCACAGCAACCTAGTGCAGTTCTGGACCTAAAACTCTGACTTGTAAGCTACCCCGTGGCATTAGTAACCTGTTACAACCCTAAGAGGTAGAAACACGTTACAAACTAATTTAAAATATAATATAAAGCCCTCAATATTATTGGGCCTTTAGTCCGTTGCCATTTTATAATTTGTAAGTTTAGAGGGTACCTAACCTAACTATTTCAAGCTGTCGTTATTGTTTGCGTGAATTTATCAGGTATATTAAGTTATCTTAATATTTACTTAGAATTGTTTATCAAAGTAAAAAGGATGAGCCGACATGAACCTTACTATTGCCGTATTCCTATTCATGTATATCCTGCAAAATACGTACTGCTTAACAAATTGAAATAAATATATCTTCATTACATTAAATGCAACACAATGTTATAACCAAGAACTATAATACGGTTTATCAAACGCAAGAGAACTTAACTGCGCCATATTTTATTGGCAAAAAATTAATACGCATATTATAGTTAATCAGATAAATTAAAATAAAAAACGTAGTAAACTGGTTCTGTTGAATTTAACTTGTTTTCGGCGGTTTTAAACGCATAAAATATAGATTTCTCCTTTATACATCTAAAGTTGTATACGTTCTGTTTTGAACTTTTGCGGTATAGGGGTTTACAAGTATACGTGTGAATAACTGTAATAAACTTAAGATATGCAGCTAAATTGAAGAGTTATGCAAAATGCATCGTCAAAATTCAACAATGGTGAGCTTTCCCTGTCTTCCTTCAATTGGTTTATCTCGAAAACTATTAAGGTGCCAGCTCTTATTTTGATGACCATTACTGACACTAGCTCAAAAGAACATACATGAAGATATTTTAGCAACATTTAACCATAGCGAGGGTTTTCTTTTTCTTCAATTGGATTAATCTCGGAAATCGTTACAGCGCTAGTCCTTAATTTGGTGGCGCTAGTGCAAAGAAACATCCATGCAAAATATTTCGGCGAAATTCAACCATGACGAACTTTTCCTCTTTTCCTTCAATTAACTTTATCTCGGAAACCATTGTGGCTCCAGATGGTGCTAGCTCAAAGGAATATGTATATAAATTATTTCGGTCAAATTCAACCATGAAGAACTGCTTCTCTTTTTCGTCAATTGGATTTATCTCGGAAATCATTGCGACGTTGGCTCTTAACTTGTTGGCGCTGTTTCAATGATGCTAGGTGCCATGGCCAAAAAGCATTCACCTAGCGGCACCCAACTTTAATTATCAATAATTTTACACGTACTTTGACGTCAGCTTTGCCTTCGGTGGTGCTGGGTAGCGCTAGTGTAGTAGCTTTGGCGCTAGGGTTTCCGCTAGAATTCAGTTCTTGAGCCGCTTTTTAATCTATAGAGTTCTATAGTCTATAGTCTATATTAGCAGCCGTGTAACAACACTGCTGTCAGGTTAAAAGAAAATTTCTGTAAAACTGAAAACAATGAAACACAATTAATTAAAATTTTTTAATTACTTCTGTATATTTGGGTTAAAAGTAGTTGTATATAACTAAATCTTCTCAAAAAATGTAGCATAATTCCCACGTTCGGGTGTTTAGTCTTTTAAAAATAATTTTAAAGGTACGCACAATCAACCTTAAAGAATAGTTTTTAACTCATTAAGCATACAATATATTTAGACATTTCCATCACAGATGCTATGGTAAATTATTTGACCCCATTTAATTAAATTTTTAAGTATCTTTTCCAACTATATAGTAGTCATTTGAAAAACTTTAAATCATTACTTTCATCTTAGGTAAACCATCCTCTTAGGTGTTTCGCTTGTAAATATCTTAAATAAAATAAGTAATACTTCAGAAGCGACAGTCAGACAAAGTTCACCAAATAAACAGCAACAGTAAATAAATCGATTTAGTGGCCATCCACACATTACGTGGTATATTGGATAATAATTTTGTTTTTTATTTGAACTTGAAGCTAAATCTCAGTTTTTGGTTAGGCTGAATGCTTACAGTTCAATCGACATTTGTCAAGTTAACCTCAGGGGAATGAAAGTTTTTATAGTCACATGTTATATTTAACTTTTGAAGTTCTCGTTTTATAGAAACTTGTTCAATATATTAAAATAAAAGTAAAGCTAATAAATGTGTGAGGTATGACTATGTATTTTTGTCTACCTGCCTATTTTAGAATCCGCACCATTTCTGCAAAGAAATTTTTGCGCTACCGACCTGTTTTTGTGAATTTACCAGTTATGTTGATTGTCACATTATGATATGTTTCGATGTTGCAATTGTCATAGTAACGCCACGATAACAGGCACGCTATGGTTTATAACAGTAGTGGTGCTGTTATGAAACGGAATAAAGGTTTGATATCAAATTGTCGTAATTAGTTTATAGTTGTCGTTAGCGTAAAAAATAGTATACGACACACGATCGTCAAGTGCCTTAGTACAACATGTCTTGAAAATTAGCAAAACTCGACCCTTTGGGTCTGGTTTTTCTAACTTTTTCAGACCTGTTATAAGGCACTTACCGATCTTGTATCGTAATATACTACTTAAAGTGCAGCGGATTGAAAATAAGCGAAAAGGTAGTGGATAGATTCTAAATTCGCTTGTTGTATAATAATGACTCAACATGAAATTAATATATCGCGATTTATCCATTTTCAAGTAAATTTGGAAAAATGAGGATGTGCTAATAGAACTTATTACAATTATGACAAAGCACTAAAATATTATGCAGTAAATTTTAATAAATACGAAGTTTAAACAAATATGTAAATACGATCCAATGACGTGATCAAATTCTTTGATGTCTATTTACAAAAAAATGTATGTACATACACTATGATATATTTATAGCGTACAAAAATATCTGAATTTCATAAATATAGATAACTAGTCCGGCGTTTTACTAACCTACCTTTAAGTACGTGCATATGTTGAAAGACGAAATGACGAACCGGACGTTAGCCCTGTTAATATAAATAAACTAGTAAATAATGTAAAAGGTTATAAGAGAAAATTTAGATTATTTCATATATATTGCAATTATATGATTAAACTACTTTAGCTAAGCCATAGAACAATTTCATTCTCAAAGCAGTTACAATTCCCTGTAAAAAATTAAAAATAAATGGAAATTATACTGCAGCATTTTAAAGCTCCCCTACGATATAATTTAAACCACCAACCCCCTTCATTATAGCATTGCGAGACCGCAAAGAATCCAAATCAGTCGCTTAACCCCGTCCTCGTAATCCACAACAAAGTATAATTTATTACATTATGCATATTTAATAATACTAATGTGGCCAATTCAATTAATTTATGTGTGAATGAACCGATAAAAAAGTATTGCACGTGCAGATAAACGGATAAATAAAGCTGACTCTACCAAGAGCGGTTCTATTTACTTTATTGCTTTACTAATGGATTAAGTGTAGAATTGTAAGTTATGAATTTCGGAAATTTATTGTAATTTAATGCAGCAGGTAAATAATCTGGGAAATTAGATACTCCTGGTTATTTACTCTAATTAAGAGAGATTAATATTATCTAACTGGTTTTGCTTTACTGAAATTTGATAAAAGTACTGTATCTTAACATTTATAGGAATACTAATTGAAGGCTTTTTCAAGTAAATTATGTAATTAAATGAAATAGCTTCCAACTATAGTAATAAAAGCAATAAACAAAATTTAATGTATTTGTAAATTTTTTATTAATGCTTATTAAAATTGGACTACATACTTACTAAATACGTATGTATATTTCAGACCATATGCTAGTAGATATAACGTATTCCTTATGTGAGAAATATTGAACAGCTCAATATTAAATTAATAACAATGATTTGAAACAGCTGTTCCTCTTTATCTACAAACTTAATCTATAATTCGTCATCAAAAAATTTTATCAATATTGTTTACTCATTATTTAGCTTGCTAATAGAATATTAAATTGAGACCTATGACAACTTATTATTTTAATTACATGAGAAGGGTTCGTTAGTTTTCCCGTCAATAATGAGTACCTTTCTCTAATAATCGAACCGGAAAAGTTCACAAACGTAAGCACCCCTTTTACAAACATAACCCCTTTTTAACATGAGTCATTTTGGGGTAAGGAAGATCCTCATTTAATTGAGTTAAATAACAACCTTGAACATAAAACGTCATTTAACTTTGTAAATGAAACAGCATTTATAAAATAAATACTAAAGGGGCCAGTTATTTCTTTGTTTGTTTCCAGAGCGACGTTTGATAAAAGCTAGTAAGGTTGACGTTACCCATGTAAGCAGAATATTATCCAACTGTAGTTTTTTTGTCTACGCTCTCCTATGTGCAAGTAATAAGTAGATAGCTGTAGTTCATGAAATAATTTGTTTTAAAACGGTGACTTTAATGGATGAGAAGTAATTTTACAAGTTTCATTAAACTCTGTTATATTGTTCAGGTATGAACTTTTGCAGAATAAAGTTTGATATTTCAATTCCTGCTTTGATTAATATGAAGGCGCTCTCATAAATAAAACCTGAGACGTATTTCAGGAAATTTACCGGTAAACTTCAACTACAAAAGCGTACAATGGCAATGAATTTCATGAGACTCAGTTTTGATGAAATATTTCTAACAAAAAATAAATTATTACATTTCAATGATTTAGTAAATCCATAATATGGAAATTTCTTAAAATATAAATCAAAGCTTTTAAATTGCATACTTCAAGGTCTATTCAGCGTAAAAGTGTTATGCTTAGGGGTGCTAAAGCAATTTTATTAAGGTAGTTGCTATCTATCAATTGAAAATTTTAAAAATACAAATCGTTTTTATAAATATAGTTTCTCTAAATTCCTTTCGAAAGTAAATAATGAATACCTCATATGAGTACATGAATGCTGTTATGAGACTAATAAATTACAATATGCATGTGTCCAGGGTAACCACGTATGTATAAATATTATTAGATTCTCATCAGTATTCCTAAGAAATAAAACCAAATTAAACTAAGGAATGGAAAACATTGCGAAATTTAATTTCAGGAAAGGGAGTGCCATTAATAATTCACGCTATTTAATCAAGTATTCCGAGCAAAAACTAAGCAAGAAGCATCAAAAGCTCGTGAAGGGTGAACTTAATAGTGAAGTACCCTTGATGCTGCCTTTTTTCCGACTCATCCATCGCACAAAACCAAGCGGGCCGGTAATGTAACTAACTGCCTTACAGACTGAACGTGCGTGGAATTTTGCATCCGCGTTTAAATACACAATTCCATGTTCACGACTTTACGTAAATGTATCCCTAAATTTATTTTCCTTCATTGCTTCCTAAAAAAGTTTTGTTTAAAATTAATGAAGTAAATATTATCTTAAACCCCAGCTACTTCAAAACAAAGAGCTTTATCATTTTCTTGAGAATATACAACAGCAGCAATTACCAAAATGATTTGTTAATATGTGGGAAAACCGTATTTTTCTGTTTCTATATTTAATAGTCAAATTATATTATTTAAAAGAAAATTAGTTCAGTATTTACAGTACAAAAGCGTATTTACGTACGCTATTTTAGTAAGATATTTGATTTATTCATTCCTTTGCAACAAATTGCACCTCATGTTATACTCACTTTCGAATAGGTTAAACGATTTACGTTAGTACACTAACAACTAAATTATTAGAAACTTTCATAAAAAGTAAAGATAAATTTTAAAAGTCTTACTGAAACTAGTTCTTCTCTATACTGTTACCTATGTAACACTATTATAAGGTTAATTATATGGTGTAAGTTTAGTTGTTCTGTCATTGTAGCGTCTACATTTGTTTTTTAATTCATAAAAGTTAAAAATATCAAGCCAATTTTACGGTAGGAAATGGCTTCTATTGAAATATTATTAGCAATTTTGAAATGTAGTGTTTATAGAGCTATAAATTACAGCTAAATGTAAAATTATGTTGCATTGTATACGAGGTGCCTACTAAAAATATGGGCCGATAGGTTGTGAAGGAAAACGAATGAGAAAGCGAATTTAATGGTGTTTTCAAAGTCACACATCCTGGCATTATTTAATATCATAAAACAAGCTATTTTAAACACTCCGCATAAAATTTTGCCACGTAGGATTGTAGTAAGTTTCAAACCGAAGTTCAGATTTTATCACATTCCTCAGTATATTAAGATACACGCCATTTCTTCATATGTAGGATCACACGATAGTCATTTGGTGTGAGATGCGGATTATACGAGGAATGATCGAAAATTTTCCATTCAAGCTTTCGTATAGTATCTATTGTGGGGACAGTTTTATACTGCTGAACATTATCATGCAAGAGAACAATTTGGATTACCATTTTCTATCGGCAATTATGAATGGAACGGACTAGTTTCGAAGTTGTGTCGCAATATACCTGCACAGTAATTATTGTTCAAGGCAACATAAACCACCAGCACACCATTTTAGTCCCAGGAACACATGCTTTTGCTTTGGGACCATGTTTGCTAAAATTTTAGTGAAATAACGCCACTGCATGGATTGTTGTTCTGTTTCTAGATTCACGTACGAGATCGATGTATCGCTCTGGCATGACTGTATGGGCGGAAATTCGTCTGCATCCCGGCTAAAGTTATCCATTAAATCACATGCTGATGTTATGATATGTTCCTTGTGCGCATCGATCATGATTTTCAGCACCCAACGCTCATAATGGTTGTGATACTGGTTACAGCTCGCAGCTATCGGATCACTTTATGTCGTACTCATTCTAACACATTGTCATGAAACGTCTGTCAGCTCTCGCTGGTTTTTTGTGTCAAATTATCTAATTTATGTAAATTCTATTGTTATCTATCGCTAACTCCTTTTGTAAATTATCTAAATTTAATAACATCACTATGCGTGACGAATTACATTATGTAC
>JAHWXV010665810.1:0-11643 GCA_024586415.1 Phrixothrix hirtus
GTTGTCAATTTTATTGAAAAAGGAAACAAATAGTTTTCGAAACGTTTAATTTTTATTAAAGTTACACAGTTTATCCAAAAATTGTTTTAATTATGAATAAACTGTGAAAGTTTCCATAAATATTTAATCTAATTAAATTTATAACTTAATAATTGACCGCTCGATCAACTTAAAAATACTTGATAAAATACCAAATAAAGGTCTCGACCGCCAACAAGGCCACTCTGGCGCAGATTCTAATGAAGCTGCTGCCTGGCTTATTAGAAAACATTCTACAGAAAAACAGAAAATCCTAAGATAATTTGGCGAGCACGTGCCAAACTCAGTTCAATTCCCCACTCTCTTTAGAGGGAAATTGCGTTCCATGTCCACTTGTATAATCCACGGATGCAACATTTGGGGAATAAGGATGTTAAAAGAAACGTTGTTAACGTTAATTAGTTACGATGGCAATTTAAAAGCTAAATGAAAATGTGTAAAAGTTCACATTCGTTTGATGAATGGAAGTCACTTGGAAGGCTCTCCGGAAGCTCATTTTTTCTCAGGGGTGGCAAGTGCGAAGAGATAAGGCCTGGCAGTAGCTTACGATATGTGGGCGTTTTAGATCTTCAATAATTATTTATAAGTAATTAACAGAAGATGCTTTCAATAAATAGTCGCTTCAAAAAGAAATAAGGCTAAGATAATTGTAGTTGTATCAACAATAATAACCTCAAGTAATAAATGGCAATTTAATAATCACAGCAGCAAAATACAGTAGTTGACAGTAATTGAAAGGACAAGTATAATTTAAAGGAATGCAAAGCACTGTATTTAACGTTATATAAAATTTCTAAACAAAAGAATATGCGATCAGATTGAGAGTTACCCAGCAACAACCACCAAGGCTCTTGATGTGATGTCCATGATAAGTAGAGTAATTAAACCTGGTCCACCAAGTGAAGCATAGCTGACGTTTGTAGGTACAACAGGTTTCGAAGTCGGCTGTAAGATAAATAGACCAGTATTCGGTAAAAACTAAGATGAGACAAACATAAATCTAAGCGAAGCTCTAATTGAGGTTTCACTGATCTAATCACTCTGATAAAAGGCAAGTTAATCGGCGTTGCAGATGAAGCCTACAAAGACGTGCTGAATATGAAATTACGATTTTAAATTATAGTAATTGTGCAACAAGACAAGAATATAGCATTAAACATGAACACTAAATAATATTAAATAAAGATTTAAAATTTCTAGGCCGAAAGTAAAATTTTATAAAAAAAAAACAAATAACCAATTTGGAAATCTCCCATCCCAATTTAGAAATCAAATATGTTTGCTGTGCAGATATGCAACTGGTAGAATTGGTAGTATGGAAAATAAGGGATAATTTGTGAACAAGTTTAGTGTTCATAAGATCGTAGTAACTTTCATAACGAAGTGTTATAAATTGTGTCTTGCTAATTCTGCCACCAAATATTTAAGACCATGTCTTCTCAATATAAATCATAAAATATAATTCAACAACAAATAGGTGCAGAATAGTTATACGAGCAGGCACAATATCAGGTCATCATGACCTCGTCGATAACGACAACATTAAAACAGATGTTAAATAAAGATTTGCGCTTACCCAAACGTGGCACAAATTCGTTATAAAATATTTAATAGAAAATACCAGTCTTCGGTTCTACGCGCTTCAATGCCTCCCTTTTCAACACCCTTCCATTATTAGGAACCTCTTACTGACACTGAAATACAATAAATTAAGTTTTACCCAAAAAAAAATCCAAAAGAAACAATACAGATGTCAGCCTTCAGCCGAATTGCTATGGAGCCCCCTTCTTACAAAATTTTCATTTTTGAAATAACAATGAGTTATTAGTGTTTCATTTTAATAAACTATATGTAAAAGTTAGTATTTGGTAGAAATCACATTTAATAGATATTTTAAAAGGAGAGCCTGTAATTCCTCGTTGAAGGTTGGAATCTAAACTGCTTGTTTAATTTAATGTCATATTTTTCTCTCTTTCCCCGCGAGCTTGTCTGGTGCTACTAGATGCGATAGTATTTATATAAATTTATTTATTTAAAAATCAAAACTAGGAAATTAATGATTTCGTTCTCCATGATTATTAAATTGTTGTAATCAACAAAAAAATGTACACCACACACCATAAACTGTTGGATTATTAAATTAAACAAAAATAAATTGGAATTAAGTTAAGAAAAACCAATGTACCCACAGAGTGTTACAATAAATTCCTGCAATTAATCATATTAATTATATAGCAACCGTTACACATTTTAGAACCATATATTTGAAGGAAATTCATTTTGAACGTTTGAACGTAGATATAACATCATCAATACAGGCCCTATCACCATTGAAATTTACAACATGCTACAAATACTGTTATTTATCAAAAGCTAACGCTTGGTCTTCAAACTGGAAAATTTTCAAACCTAACTTACCAGAACTGATAAAAAACAATCTGCAACTAAAAATCGTGACAATGATAAGTCTGTACTGACTGATTATACCCTTGATTTATTAAAATTTTTTTACAAAATTTTGACAGTTTTGCCAGCTGTGGTGTTCTAATACAGGTAAAACTTCTCATTGAAACAATACCGGAAAACGGTATTTAATTTTATTTATTCTTCTACTTGTTGCTTTATTATTTTTCTAAATATTTCCAGTAGTATTCTATTATTACAGTTATAAAGAAATTCAATGTCTAGATATTACAAGGAAGCCATGATGGGCAGTTACAGAAATATTTGGCAAGCTAATTTTGAAACGGCATGTTCTAGCTGCAACAAGTCAAGAGCAAAATTTTTTACAATAACTTGACAGTTCGTTTTGCAACCAAAATAAAGAAAAGTCGTGCAGCGATTGGACCAGGTAATATTCCCAAATTCTTCTATTACATGAAAATATTTTAAGACATGCTGACCCCCATTTAATAGTTAAGAAGCATTATTTCAGGATGTGCCAGGCTGGTTGAGATAGTTCGACAACATTCTGAAATATTTATCAGTATTGTGACAAGCCGAGACGCTGACGTGTAAATCGGTTTATTTAAACAAAACTGTACCAAAGGAGATCATTTATGGAAACAGTCTTAGCATCTGATTTAATATAGTTCCATATTAAAGGTCGTTTTTCGAGGTCTTGTTGCCAAAAATTAACCAAATTGGCAATACTAATGAATAATTTTAATACACTTATCTCCATTGTATTCCAGAAGTTTTTTGTTTATAGACGTCAATGTAGTTTAGAGTTTCTCTTTATACTAGTGGGTTTATCCGCCTCTCTTAATAATGTGGTGAATACAGCGAACTAATTAACGATTAGAGTGACTGCGAATCGAAGAGCGTGTTCGTTTCCAATAATTTTATTCTTGAACTTTGATACATCTTAAGTGATTTAGTCATGTTCCTTTTTCTACTACAAACACGAGGAAATCTTCGGACGCCTTTCTTCCCGATGGACATTGGTGAATCCGTGATTGCTCTTAGAATTTTGTGGTGTATTTTAAAATTATTCTTTTTACCTTGCAGAACCTCTATACCACAAAGTGTTTCTGTAAGTTAATATTGGAATCAGTGTAGATTAACAGCTTTTGAGCTTTAGGCTAAATGTGGTGAATGAGCTGAGCCATATTAAAAACTTGCTAAATGTTAGTACAGTGACATAGATCCTCTTTTACAGTGCATATTCCATCTTTGTCTTTAATTTTGAAGCTGTTACCAAGGCATTTAATTTTGATTCGAAATTCGAAAATTTAATAAATCCCATTTTACTAGAATTTAGTTTCATTTACCATGACCTAAGTGTACCTTCCACCTCGTAATTTAAATGGTTACCAATTCCATCGTCTTTGTTGACATTTTAATGACACTATCAACGGGGAATTGTTACAATTCAGCTTTAGATAATTACCATATCTCGATATCTTGATAAAAATATTGTACAATGTAGGCGAAAGAGGTGAGCCCTACGGTGATCTTCTTAACTATTATAGGTACAAAAGATTACCAAGTTGCTTTTATTTGAAAAGAATCGATCTATCAGAGCCATCGTCGGGCGTTTTGTTAAACTTACAGATATTCCAGACTTTGTACAAATGCCTTTCCCACATTCGATCATATGCGTTTCCTAGAAGAAAACGTAATTTTTACTATTAGCTATGATAATCACGGTATTTAGGTTAACAGCTTGTTTTTGCACTGCTAACTTTTGCTTAAGACCTAACTGAGTAATAGAGCTTATATTTTTGTCATATAAGTGTTCCTATAACAAATTCTTTGATATTTAAAATAATTTTTCCATTCCACTTAGTAAGCTGATGGGTTTTCAATTTCTTGGATTGGTGAGGTTTTCATTATGTTTAGGAATGGTAATAATTAGACGAATAATACCAGGTCGCATAAATGACATTGAAGTCGTTTGTTAGTTGAAATGTGCCACTTTTCGAGAGATACTGTAAACCCAAGTTAGGAATTGTATCTATTCCGGGGAATTTTTCGTCTTTAGCTTTAGTCCCCTAAACCTCCTCAAATTCCATCATTATTTGATTGTGCAAGGGCGATTATTCTATCAGCTTTATTGAGTTGTTTACCTCTACTTCAACGCATTTTGAGCTTCGGTCAGTGTTAGTTAAATGTGTACGAAAGTTATCTATCAGTGATCCGTCTTTGCTATAATCACCAAAAATTTGTTTTTTCGTGAAAAATTAAAGGAGAACTTGGTTCACAATCTCTTCCAATCATTTTAAAGAATTTCCACACTTAAAAACCACCTTCATCCTAATAGTTTTAGATTATCAGCACAATATAATTCTTTATTCTCCTTTATCAAACTTCAGAGAAATTTGTCATTTGGTTTACGCGTTCATGCCTACCGCGCCTTAACCATGTTTTTTCCTAATAATAACATTTTCTTGCGTAATTAAGTCCAAGTGATTTCTCTTGTTTAGTGTTATTGGAATTATATTTTTGACAAATGTTGATTAAATAGTTGATGTAACTTGATTAACTGCCATATCAATCTCTTCCGCATTTCAAATGAAAGAGCTAAGATTTACATATTATAAAATATTTCTAAATTTAGTGTTAACCCATTCTGTTAATTATAATTGAATTTATAAGGATACATTTGTCGAAAAATGATCGAAATTGTTCATGTATTGTTTTTCTCAAGTATTGTAAGGAGATAACATTTACATAACACCTTTACCACTGAAAAGTACCCATCATCTTCAACTATTGTACATTGCTGCGATTGCATGAATGAAGGAGAAACAGCGGGAAATTTTCGACAAATAAGTTAGGGCACAAAATCAGTACAGGAATATTTTCCAACTGTCCTAACTATATGGTGGATTGAGAGAAATAAAAATGTTTTAGAGCTCTACTTCTATTCCTGAGCTAGTTTTGAAGAAAATTCCAAAAGCTCTACCTAAAAGCCATAGATTCAGAAAACTGGAAATTGGAATGTAATCAATATCCTCAAAAACTTTTGCTGTCTAAATAGAGAACGGGGGTGTTCTTGGAAAATGTATCAAGAAAACGGATTAGAAAACTGCTACGATCAGATGTCTCTAAAGAATAAACTTCCGAAGAACCAGTAGCTAACCCTTCAGGAACCCAAAGACAAACTAATAGTGGCAACAATAAAATAGTGATAAAGCTCTAATTACAAATAAGGTCTAGTTCCTACAGGACCTTCAACACTGAGAAGGTAATGAAAACGAACGCAATTAAAGCTCAAAATGGAACTAACGCAGCTTACAACCGCTATCACTTTAGTACAAGTAAGATTTTCAATAATTGCTAAAAGTAACCATAAAATTTACTGCCTACTTGGATACTGTAAGAAGTTTCTCTTTGTTACTCTTCGAGAAGTTTAAAGAAAATATAGATGACTTACTTCTAAACAGACATGAGGTATGACAGTGTTAAATAATTTGTTATTGCAAACTATTTGTGATTTACAAGGTCAAAATATGTGAAAACCTGCCAAACTAACCCCATTTTTTATAATAATAATAATAATAATAAAAAATTTTTTACAATACTTTAAAGATATGTTTATAAATAATACATCTTTCAATTACTATTTTTTACAAATAATCATGGTATTGTGGGCCAAAAGATTTTGTAGTGCATTTGTAATTTTTATGGAAAATATCTATGTCAAATAGACACATATTAGAATTACAATGAATGTACCGTCATTCATATACCCTACACTTATTCGTTACCAAACATCTTGGAGTAAAGTGGAAAAATCGATGAAGGAACTTGATTGATAATTTGTGATAATTTGATGAGATTAAGCTTTCACTATTGGCCAGTACAAAAAGAATGACTTCCAATACCGTCCACTTTCATAATTACAAAACCAAATTAAAAAAATCGTTCGAAATGGTTGCCAATCTCCCGTATGCACAATTCGCACAGTACGAATTTAATTATTAAACTATCGACTTCAACGTTTATTATTAAAAAATCAAACCTAAAATGTAATTAAATAAAGGTACTAAAATCGTTTTAAGAAGCTTTCACTAGACCTCCTAGATTAACAAAAACGTGAATTTATAAAAAGTCGAACATTCAGGCTAGACACTTTGAATGCATACTAAACATGTTATAGTTATAATTCAATTTAAGCTAATTTAGAATATTGAAAAATATACCGTGTATTCCGCTAAAAAAAACAAGGATGATTTATTCCTAGAAATTGGTGCATGACAGAAAATGTCTGATTACCTCACTGGATTTTACGTAAAATCTGTATAAGAATGAGTTTTCCTTTTTCCAATGTGCTACAGAATAAAGTAGATTACGGAAGGTACTCAAAAATATAATTTATTCATTTTCGCCCTGTATCTTGGAAACAAAAAGGGTTATTTAAATGTGGTTGCCAACATTGTAAATTTCTCAAAAAATTAGTGCAGGTTCACGAAAACCGCAAATTTCTATTCCACCAATAATGAGGATACCCATACCTGAAAACTTTGATGTCCTATACATACATTATATTGTAATATACGCATAGATAGTGAAGATATAAATTAACCTATAAATATTGTTCCGCTTACATATATTGCCTTATTTCGTCAACATACCTTTTATCATAAAATCGTTTCAATGTGTTAGAATATATTTTCTATAACCTAAATATAACTTCATAATGGCGGAAAAGCACTTACAGATTAATTATATTTAAAGCGTTAGATGTCAATGAGTATTGGGTTTTGAAGCCTAATCTATTAACCTTCTCTTCTTATCTCTTAATTGTTTCTGATTTTCTTTGTCATTTGAAACAATTTTATGTAGAAATCAAAAGAAATAAATATAAAGTACGTCAATTAATTATGGTTAAACGGTCAACATAGAGTAAGGGGTGGAATAGTCTTTTAAAAAACATGAACTTTATTTTAAATTGCTGTACAACAAATAATATTTCTAGATAAATAGAGTTATATTAAGGGGCAGTTTTCACTTGGAAAACAAGTTGAAAGTGTTGAAAAAATTAAGCTTTCATTGAGGATGAAGGCGATTATTCTAGCATTTGTCCTATTCAAATCAGATTACTGCTTCTATGTGAACTGCCAAAATGGTCGCCTACAGCTTCAACTTTGAGGGTGGTCTTTATCCGATATAACCATTTTAGGGCAGCTAAAGTAATTTATGTCTCTTATATTTTAGTTGTTTACAACATATCCAAATTTCCCAAAAATCGGAGACGGACGTCTGGGATACCTTCCTCGTTGGTTTATTCTGCACCAACCCACCTTCAAACGAAGACATTAAAATCACATCAATATCTCTAGTCCTATAGACCAAAATATACTCTTTTTGATACCATAATCAAGTGCTTATACGAGTATGTTTACTAGCTAGTCTTAATAAAAGAATAAACTGAAATGCTATTATAAATAAGAGTAAAACGTAGTTTCTTTCCACATTGTTTATATTATGCTAATGAACAATTCCGTGGCGTTTTTGTCTCTAAAAATATAAAGAAGTTTATTTTCGAAATTGTATCAATGTCATTCTAAATACATAATATGTCATCAACTACGTCCCAAAATTTTCAACTATCAAAAGTTTGAATTCTTCGTTGACTAAATAGTCCTTTTGTGCATCTATATAACGTTGTATTGGTAGAAACAGTATTGTAGCTCATCAGCCGTTAGTGCCCTAAGAATTTCTGTCGTTTTCTCATTTGCATAATCGACGCTTTCAAAACGGGTATTCTTAGGCTTCATTTTTATTTTGGGAATTAAAAAGAAGTAGCGCATTACAATATTTCGTGAATATGGATGGTTCTAGAGAGCGATAATGTTCTTGGAGGCCAAAAATCATACGATAGATAAAGCATTACGAACAGGAACGTTATCCTGATGTATTATCCATCCATTTGTTTACAACTCAGATCTGATTCTCCCAACTGATTCCCTCAATTTCTTTCAAAATCTTTATATAATAGTTACAGTTAACTGTTCTACATTTAGCAAGCTATTCAACTAATAAAACGACCTTAAATCGAAAAAGGCAGTAGACACTTTTTTAAACTTTAGTTTACCCATTCGAGTATTTTTGTTCTGTAAGTTCCGGGTCGTACCGAAAAATTTAAGTTTCATCATACAAAGCAACAGAATTCAAGAAACCTATATTTCACTTGGCCTTATCCAAAATGTTAGCATAGTTTACAACGCCTTCTAGTCCAAAGTATGATCCTAGGAACAATTTAGCACAGCTCCTTAACATATCCAAATTAACGTGGCAAATTTGTCTGACAATCTCCCTCTTGATATATAATATTCTATCAAACATTTTTATGCTCAAATATCTGTCTTCTCTAACAATTTCTGGAACCTTTCCCGCATTTCCATTATTTGTCAAGATATCGAGCGTTTTGTCTTTTTATCGTCTCAACTTTTTCTCTGCTAGAAGTAAGATTGTTAAGAACATGCGCTCGAGATATAAAATTCTCTTATAAACCCTTTTAAGTGTACAATCTATTTTGGTAGTACTTTCTCAAACTTTTAATAAAAACTTTATATTCAAGCTTTAATCCATTTTTGGCAGAACGGCACAGCATTGACGTAGATATACCTCAATAAGTCGATTACTAATTGAAATAATCATTCTAGACTTTAATTATTGGCAGTTGATGCTTGGTATGTAACTATTTGATAGTTACTGTTCCTAGGCATTCACTAAGTTCAAAACAATTTGATCAGTGTCGTTATTTAAATAACACGCCCCATATCATTTTGTTTGAGCTTTAATTTCATCAAGGAAACTACAGCACAAAAGTGATTTTCTCGTTCTAAATAAGACATTTTGTGATAGGCCATACTCAGCATTCAGGAAGAATATCGCGCATCGATAATGATTATTCGAACGGTTTAATACACAATGATCCGCATTAAATAATTCTAAAATTAGTCAATCTGATTAACTGTGATCATTCAACTATGAAACGACATTTTATTCACTCAATACGGTACGTGTGTAACACAAATTTTACACGACTATGGCAGAAATCAGCATGTTACCATTGGCACTTCTTTGCTTGCTCGTCAACAGCATTGATAAATTTAGTTCTGTATTGTACCTGGTAACGAAATATGAGTACTTTACATAAATGTCAAGGACAGAAAAGAATAATTCAACCCCAATAAATAAACCACCCTCTGTTAGAAATCTGAAAATCAACCACTTAAGCTATTATGATGAGTCTCGTGGGTGACGAGGGCTCTGTCTACTATAAATTGGTTCAAAAGAATATAGACATTACTGCTTCGCTTTATTGCTAATACCTAAGTCACTTTGGGATCGTAACATATGATACTCTATTACAATAGTATTCGTCCACATTCGGTTAGTTAATCTAAAACTCGATGGGGTGGTCTTCTAGATCTGCTCAATTTTCTTAACATTGACCTACCCATCTATTCATTTCCGCTTTCTGTCCAACAACCTACTAGGAAGGCTACTCTTTAAAAATGGCTTAATGGATATTGCAATGGCGTGAAATCGAAAAACTGCCAAAACGTTTAATTTATACTTATTTGTGAAAAACAGCGAACAACAAGTACTAATCAAATGTACTTGAAATGACACGTACCGTAGCATACGTGATGCTAGGAAACCGATAAAGAATATACTGGAGTACTTTTAAGAAGAATAATCAAATAAGGACGTAGATGAATCAATCTCGAATTTGTTACAAGAGTTGTAATTTGGAAACTCAAGGAATAATAAGCGAAACTCAGCAAAAAAAAGCACGAAAACGAACGAAGAAACTACAAAAAGGTTAAATTACCATTAAATAAGAACTGCTGTAGTAAATGGAGTACACTAAGTAATATTACATCAAAGGCTACGTTATGACGTGCACAAAAAGTCTCGAACGAGAATATCCCCGATCGTACTCTGAGATAAGGCAAATTGGTCAAAGTTTCGGAGGAAAACGAAGACCCAAATAATTCAAATCACGAAGGTCAAAAATCTTTTAAATACAATCGTAGTGCAACTATTGACGGAGGATAATTTCTAGAAAGCGACAAGACTATTAAAGAGGAACGATGACCATATCATACATATCAGTTAGAATCACTACTGGTAGTAATAAGGATATTCCTGAAGTTGCAACGTGTACCCGAAATCGACGCCAAAATCTCCTTTCTGTTGACCTTAATTAATTCTTTTTCATATAAAAGGCGATTTTGTACAGTCTAATTTAAGCCACACGTTAAAACAATTTAATTTTTCCGAACATTTTATTTAATATTTTATGTCAGAAGCCGGTATACTTGTAAATTTATATTATTTTTCTTAATTAGGTTTGTTAATGACGTAAAACTCCACGAGAATTGTTTTCGTCATATTTCATAATTAGTCCAAAATTAACTTGTTAGGACGAGTAGATAAACGGACAGGAGATAACCTGTGGGTCAACGATTATAGACAAAACATTCAAGTTCATGGTTAAGACATTGACCTTTTAATGCCTGTATATAAAGATAACAGTTTTTTGCTGTCTGCAATTTCAATACCGATAATACAATGGAAATTTCAGAACGTTAATTAAGCTTTTTCCACTTTGGGATAATTAAATGCTTATTTTTAATTACAGATTTAAATCCGTTGTCCGTTAATCTACGTTTTAATATAATTTAGGAATTGTTATGTTAACACATAAAGTCGTAATTAATTATTTTTGTGTAACAAGCTAGTTAATTATTTAAAGTTTCTCTTTATTAATATTACTGCACATTTGAATAATTAACTCGCTATTCCAGTTGATTTCCCGCGTTGTTTATAATTATTTTATGAATTTTGGTAAGAAAATGCGCTTTAGGTCGTCTTTGACTTGTTCTGAAAAACCCTATATATTCAAGCCGATTTTGAATTTAAAATCAATCTATCTTGAACTTTCGAATGAGAAGATCCAGAATAGAATTATTGAGAATCTATTTTGAACTTTCGAGTGAGAAGGTATAGAATAGAATTATTGAGAAGGATCATCCAGTCACCCCTAATTTAATATCCGAAGGGTAATAATTGATTTATAGAATTAAATTAATTATTACTGAGTTTATTTAATATATGAATTCTGTATGGCGTTAATAG
>JAHWXV010665826.1:0-17282 GCA_024586415.1 Phrixothrix hirtus
TGTGGGTTAAATTGAAACATGGCATTCGAAAACATCATATCCAATAAAGATGATCTTAAGAAGGCTCTTTTGGAGAAATGGGACAAAATCCTTATCCTTCATGGCTATGCCCTTAAATTAAGGGAGGTCTTGAAACAACTACGTGATATTAGAATTCAACTTATAATTTATTTGTGTTGTATCATTTAAACTGTGAGCTAAATCTTGAATATCATTTTGATACTGTTTATAATATAAGTTGCTTATCAAAATTTCCTTTTAACTTTAGTGTAGGCTTAATAACATTACAAATTATTAAAGTTTATCTAGTTTTCGCCTCTATGTTTACTATTTGCCTTTTTTTCTCAGTAATGTGAACGTATTTGTAAGATCCATCATTTAAGCTGTGAGCCACTGCATGTATACGAAGGCATGGCTCCATTAATCTAGAGGTAGCACCACGACTGAATCTGCTACTGAAACTCTAGCGCTAAACCAACTTCAGCCAGCGCTATTGAAGCCAAAGCTAGCGCTAAAATATTTATAAAATTACTAACAAATAAAGTTGGGTGCCGCTAAGTTAATCCTTTTTGGCCATGGTACTTAACACTGTTGATACTCTAGCACCAAGTTGTATTCACCTAGTGCCGCCAAATTAAGAGCTAGCGCCACCAAATTAAGAGCTAGCGATACAACTGTTTTCAAGATAAAATAAAATAAACGAAAATAGAAAATGTACATCATGGTTGAATTTTGCCGAAATATTTTTAGCGCCATCAAAATAAGAGCTAGCACTACAGCCATTTTCGAAATAAGGCCAATTGAAAAGAAGCAAAAGGTTCGCCATCATTGAATTTTGCCGAAGTATTTTGCATACATGTAGTTTTTAGCTAACGCCATCAAAATAATAGCTGGCACCACAATGGTTTTTGAGATAAAGCTAATTGAGGAAGAAATGAAAGAATTGTCCATGATTTGAATTTTGAAGAAAAACTGTGAAATAGTGTAGTTGGGCAATGCTACAGCGATAGTATTTTGAAACCTTGCATATTAATATTTATTGATTGTGCAGAGAATAGCTCTAACTTCATAAAGTTGTTGACCTAAATATTAGCCGTTTTCGAAGTCTGTTGTTGGTGCCGGTTACACCATTCTAGTTTAATTTAGGATGTTAACCTCATCAAACATGAAAGGGTACCAAATTTTATATAGTTTGGTTCATTTTTTCATAATAGGTGAATATTCTAATTTTTGCCATCTACCTTTGGTAGGGTTAGGCACGGTAGTGGAACAGTTTCGGAAAAGTTTTCATGGGAAGACTTTTTGCATTTTTTGACGTGGGTAGCTCGTTTCCAAAATTTATAACAAAAATTGACTATCACCTTGTACTATTCGAGTTGGAAATGTGCACAATATTATAGCATATTCGTCATGCAGCGAGAGAGGGTTTTCTATTAAATAAATTTCTTAAACATTTTATCAAATACTGCATATTTGAATCTAGGCTTGACATTCTAATTACAAATGATCCTTTTTGCATTAAAACAATATAAAATACGATATAAAGCGCTCAATGTTGCGGGTTTGTTTAGTCCGTTATTATTTTATAACTTGCAATAGAAAGTGCAAAGTTAATTCTTGTTTGAATTTATTCAGGTACAATAAATTATGATAATACTATTTTTAGAAATGTCTGTAAGGAAGGTGTGCTTCCATTGAAGCACTTCTATACTCACAAATTATAAAATGGCACGGAACCAAAGAAACGCTTACCATTGAGCGCTTTATATCATATTTTATATTATTCTAATGCAAAGAGGATCATTTTTAAATAGAATGTCAGATGAAGATTGAAATTTACAGTGCTTAATACAATTTATAAGACATTTATTTAAAAGAACAACTATCGCTGCATCACAACTATGGTATAATATTTTGCACACGTCCACCTTGAATAGTACTGGGTGTGAATCAATTATTGTTATAAATTTTGGGAGCGATTTACCCACGTTAAAATATGCAACAATCTTTATATGAAAATTTTCCCGAAGCGATTCCCCTACCGTGTTTAACCGTACCAAACGTAGATGGCAAAAATCAGAAGAATATTCATTTCTCATAGAAAAATGAACCAAAGTATATACAATTTCTTACACTTTCATGATTAACGAAGTTCAATATGTTAAATCAAACTAAAATGATGTAACTGGCACCAGGCGCAGTTTTCTAAAACGGCAAACATTTGAGTCAACAACTTTGTGATGTTGGAACTATTCTCTGGACAATCAATAAATATTAATATGCAAGCTTTCAAAATACTATCGAAGTAGCATTGCCTAAATACACTAATTCACAGTTTTTCTTCAAAATTCAAACCATTGCGAATTCTTCCACTTTTTGCTTAATTAGCTTTATCTCAGAAACTATTGTGGCGCCAGCTCTTATTTTAACGGCGCTAGCTCAGTTGAACATGTATGCAAAATATTTCGGCAAAATTCAACGATGGCAAACTCTTTGTTTTTTCATCAATTGGCTTTATCTCGAAAACCATTGTGGCATTAGCTCTTAATTTGATTGCACTAGCTCGCACTAGGTAAACATAACTTGGCGCTAGAGTTTCAACGACGTTAGGTATCATGGCCAGAAAAGTACTAACCTTGCGGCACCCAACTATAATTGTTAATAATTTTACAAATATTTTGGCGCTAGCTTTAGCTTTACGGCATTAGATTAGCGATTTGAAATCCTAAATTTTGATAAACGTATCTTATTTAATTTACAAGATTGTACTATTTTTTGCTAGCGGATATTATGGTTAACAGGAAATCTGTACATTTGAATATTTGGCGAATTTTTTTTATCGCATAGTGGCAAATATTTCTTGGCATTTCAGATTTAATTTAAATTAATTAGAAGTAATACTACACCAAAAACTAATGAAATATGTGATGGCTTTAAAGGGTTGTCAATATTTTAAGCATCCAATATTCGAACTTTTAAGGGTTTGGTTGTTTGTTTATATTTAGCCTGAGAACAATTTAATGCATCTGGCGCCACGTGATCTAAGATGACCATAATTTTATAAAATCAAAATAAACAGGGCGTCTAAACGTCTGCTAAGCTTAATACATTTAACTGCATTTTGTGAACTAACTTAAATTACTATTTGTTAACTAGGTTATTAATTAGTAATTAAAATAGTTTACCTTGCCTTAATTTTTATTAACACATGTACACAAGTACCTACTTTATAATGGGAGTATGTAAAATGAGAGCAATGTATATCTTTGAAATCATTTCTGAACAAAATAAAACAGTGAATAATTTAGTATAAAAAGGGTTATTACTTTTGTGGCATAATTTGTGAAATTCAAATAAATCGCGAACAAATTGATTACTTCATAATGAAAACACCTAATGTATGCCAGCAAATTAACGAGCAGCAGTGCCACCCACTGGTTTTGGCCGGCATTTTGGGGTTTCTAATTTGTAGTATAGGCGTGAGCAATCTGTTTATATAAAATCAATGGTATTAGTCACCCACGAATCTCACATTCTATAAAATTTCATTTGTAGTTAATTGTAATTCCTAGTGTTAGCATAAAATGAAATCTGTAAATATTTTTGTAAATTTATTGCAAAACATTGACTTTCATGACTAATAATAGAGCGCATCTTATTTAATAGACATTTTCCCAATATTTTTTTTAAATATTAAATTAGTCAGAATACATGATAATTTAACCAAGCTATGTCGGTAAATAACAATGAATTATCTGTAGGCTTAAAATTTCAAAATTAGATATACCTAAAACATGATTTATTTATTCTTAGGTCAACTCGGTACAAAAATTTTGTGGTTCATATGTTTGGATTCGTTTAGGGAATATAGGGTGTTCAGGATATAAGGCTCATTATTTGATACACAAGTAGACTGGCCCTTTTGCAACAAAAAAATTTTAATCTGATTCGGAAAAGAATTTTTACACATTTTGTGTAAAAATTGTTTATAAATCTGTGTCTGCACGTAATAGCTTACATACAATCATGTGTCGTATTCGCTCCACATAGGCTTTGTTTATTTATTTAGTATCATATTGCTGTACTAATTGGTTTTTTTTATTACAAATAGAATGCAATCAGCTATGTAAAAATGTTCGTGTAGTAATAATTTGAAGATTTTATTTTTAAAACTATGTACTTCAATTTGCCTATTGTGCTATGCATTTATTGAATAATTAATCTTTACATTGTTGCTTTTATTTTTGATTTTCATTTAGTAATAATGATGGGTAAATTTAGTTAATTTATGAAGAAAACCGTAAAGATTGTAAAGTTTTATAAGTATTCAAAATATGAATACATAATTAAAATTTCTATTTGTCATTTATTTTGTGGTGCTATTTCTAATTAATGCTTAACTCAAAAACGTTTCAGGTTACAAACAGATTACTAAAGTTGAAATGTCAAAAAAGAATAAAAAATTTTTTGTACAGCAATTTAATTTTAAAACATATTGATTATTTCACTGCTTGCTACTAAAATTATTTCTCAAAAATACAAGATTCTAAATTGTTTTATCTTAAATGTAGAGGTGGAATTAGTATAGTTAACTTTTCTTTAAATTTGGATGTTCTATAGAAAAGTAACCGATTTCTTCTACGTTAACAAGTAGCAATATTATTATCTAAAAATTAATATTACAGACAAAAAGAACAACTGGAAAATACCTTGTCTATTTATTTATTTTATTTTGCAAAAATTATTTTTAAATTTTTCGCTTACCTGTGATATTCTTGCACCGGAGGTTGAGAAGTATTATAGGTACAGAAACATAAAAATCCTACCAAACTATCTTCTGGAATAAATATGTATTTTCAAAAATAAGCATATATATACTTCAAGATATATCGATGAGTAATGCACATCAAGGACAGCGGTATTACTATTCGGTACGATGTATACCTAATGCTATAATTGTTAGTATGTTAAAAATTTAAAAAAAATGCATAAGAAAATTGTGCTTATAGATCACAAGGTATCCATAGTTTTCGCAATGCCAGTCATTTTTGGGTCACTCTGTGATAGCCAGCGTCTTCGACATAGAAATTGTAAAATCTATAGAACATTTGTTGTTGTTGCTTAAAGTAATTAATATTTAGTATGTTTACTGTGTTTCCGTATAATAACTATAATCCCGTGCAACGCTGTTTTTTTACGAATAAGATTATAAGATACAAGAAATTGGTGCTGAATTTAAATTTAATTACAATTATATGAATTTTTAAAGTATAATAAGCTGTTGGATCGCTTAATTAAACTATTTAAGCAACATTTTTCAACAACTATAGTAACACTTAAGGCACCATGGAAAATGTTGTGCGTTGTCAAATGCGGAATACTTTTCACCCATCTAATTTAACAAAACATTTATTAAGGTTCAGTTATAAAATTCGACGAAAACGTAATACATTGGTAACATTTATTTAAATTTAATTTCATGACACTGTCAAATCACCACTGCTTTTGCTCAAAGCTTTCAAATTATATATCAATGCCATATTGGTTACCTATGTTCTATTACTTTGTTCTCGATTTATATATTTAACATAATTCAAAGTTTCCTTTATTGTACTGTTTATTTTGTATTATTTCTAAATTGATTAGTCATTAGATCCCTTAACATTCCAATAATTAATGCCACTTAATCCATTTCAGATGAATTCCATATTTACCCTTTTAAGGCGATTCTATCTTACAATGTGCAATCCAACATGAGTTTTAGATATATACATTTAACAGCAGTTTCTAATGCAATTTTAAAAAGGAAATATTTACTTGCCTAGTAATAGATGTAATATTTGAGATAACCTCTTGACTTTCACCTAAATTACCTTAGCAAATTTATAAAAATTCTTGAAAGTCATTCTTTTAAAAATTATCCTCACTGAATTAATTTAAGATTCTAGTCAATAAGAAAATGTGCCCTAGAAAGTATGAATCTTTGTTATATGTAAATCTTTCATTAACTCAATGGTTGTCCTATTGATATTGTAAGTTGGGTGCCGTATGATGGAATATAATCCCCTCAAATAGATTTACAATTGTAACACTTAGAGAGCGGTGCAATTGCAGGCACAGTAAAGCGTACCATTACGGCGGCATTTACTTGAAGTACCACCATACCAAATTTTCAATTTGATATGTCCAAAGTTTTGTGCTAGTTTAGTGCTGTTTTGTGCCACAAGCATAAAGTTTTGTGCTAGCCATATTAGAGAGTTATTGCCATTTCAAAAGTGGTACTATAAGTAAAAGTTTCTGTACTACTCGTACTTTCCGGAAAATAGAAATAAACCACAACAATAAGTAGAGGGAGTTTTGTGCTGTTTTGTGCAATCAAAGAAAAATTTTGTGCTAACCAGGAAATGCCCAAAATCAGGGGTCAAAGTTCTCCCATCCTTTGTACCACTTCTTAGGATTTACAAAATAAAAGTGTCATCTTATACAAGGAGTTTTGTGCTGTTTTGTGAAACTTCTAGGATTCTCTGTACTACTTTGCGGACAAAAGAAATAAACTAGAACAATAGGTAGAGGGAGTTTTGTGTAGTTTTGTACAATTTGTGCTACGCAGGAAATGCACAAAATCAGAGACCAAAGTTCTACCATCCTCTGTACCACCTCTTAGGATCTAAAAATTGAAGGTGTCACCTTATAGAGAGAATTTTGTGCGATTTTGTGCAATCAGAACGATTTTGTGCTGCACGGGAAATGGCCAAAATCAGAGGTCAAAGTTGTACCATCCTCTGTATCATTTGTCGGCAAGAATATAAGTATATAAATACCATTACAGATAAGTAACTGACTTACCTGCAAGGGAATTTTCATTAAAAAAGTACTGTTTTTATAGTGCACTATTTTAGCAGCGCCTGAGGTAATTTTCGTGGACAGACCCACATAAGTTTGAATTTTTGATATCCGACTTGGCTAAAAAATCTATTCTGATTCAACCATCAAATTTATAACCGAGATTTTAAAATATCAAATTATGACTTCAGAAAGTATTACCGAACAAACCTTTTCAATTTTAGAAATATTCATCTTATTAATATGACTAGTACTAAATTAAACAAAACTTTCTCTATAAAATGACACTTTCAATCTCTAGACCATGAGAAATGGTACAAAGGTTGGTAGAACTGTGACCACTGATTTTGGGCATTTTCTGCGTAGCACAAATTTTTTCCATTGCACAAATGGTACATCACCGTTGTGATTTATTTCTATATCCGAAAAGTGGTACAGAGGCGTTTACTTGTAGTACCACCTTTGAAATCGCTATAACTCTTTAATATGATTAGCACAAAGTTTATCCTTGTTGCACAAAACAGCACAAACTCCCTCTATCAGATGATACTTTCATTTTTTAGATCCTCAGAAATGGTACAGAGGATGGTACAACTTTGACCTCTGATTTTGGGCATTTCCCGTGCAGTATAAAGTTATTTTGATTGCACAAAATAATACAAAATCCTCTCTATAAGATGACACCTTCAATTTTTAGATCTTAAGAGGTGGTACAGAGGGCGGTACTTTGGTATCTGATTTTGGGCATCTCCGGCGTAACACAAAGTTTTTTTTGATTGCGCAAAACCACACAAAATTCCCTCTACCTATTGTTCTAGTTTATTTTCTTTTTCCGGAAAGTACTACAGAGGTTCCTAGAACTTTCACAAAACAGCACAAAACTCCCTGTATAAGATCACATATTTATTTTTTAAATCCTAAGAAGCGGTACAGAGGATGGGAGAACTTTAGCCTCTGATTTTGGACATTTCCTGCTTAGCACAAAATTTTTCTTTGATTGCACAAGGCTCCCTCTACTTATTGTTGTGGTTTATTTCTTTTTTCCGGAAAGTGGTACACGGCGTATCACTTTCCGGAAAGTGTAGTACCACTTTTGAAATCGCTATAACTCTTTAATATGACTAGCACAAAACTTTTCTTTGTTGTGGCACAAAACTAGCATAGAACCTTGGATATATCAAATTAAAAATTTGCGTTGCTGGTACTACAAGTAAATGCCGTCTACCATTACCATCCATTGATACTAAACTGCGGTTCAAAGTAAGCATTGCGTGTTTCTCTGATACTGTTAAGACTAGAAATCGAGAGTAACAAAATCGAAAATAAACTTTTACAAGGTAATGTTGCAAAATAAAAATCAATACAATAATCGAAATATTTTGTATCGAATCTCTTCAGAAGTACTTGAGCTACGATAAAGATAAGTAACACAATTAATAAAATAATAAATCATTATTGACTAGTAACTACTCTACACCTTTTTCTTTTTTGCATAGCTGATATTTTTATGAAGTATTGTCATTTTTAAATCTACCCATAAGTAGCGTCACTCTAAATCAATTCCGAGGATTGCTAATAATATTCAATTTATATATGAAGAAGTAAATAATATAAACTAGCGGAAAAAAGTTAAGGATATTGAAAAAAATGTTAAATTCGATTTCATTAGCAAATAATGTGCTTATACTTCTGATAATTACCATATTAATGCATTGATATAAGAGAAATACTTTATTTTAACTCTATGACAATTATAAAATTACAAGCAAATCAATTGAACTGTAAAAAATAGCAATCACCAACAATTCAAATTTAGGAATAATCTAAGCCTAATAAAGTGCATGACCACCGTTTTGTTGTATCACCCGTTGACAATATCTGGGCATACTTAAAATTAAACTATCAATTTTCTCTTATTCAAGATTATCCCAAAGAAGTTGTAACACATGCCTTAGTTCTCTCACAGTAGCGAAAGAGAGAGAGAGAGAGAATGGTTTTCCAATGCTCTTTGAAGCATGTCCCAATAATGCTCAATGGGATTTCTATCTGAGCTGAGCGGGAGTAACGGTAGATGTTCAATTTCGTCATTTTCAGAGACAATCGTACACAATGCGCGCGTGATGTGATCTAGCATTATCGTTGACAAAAAGAAATCTAGGCTCTAAATCGGCTCTATAATTAATCACTATATTCTCCAGTATCTCCTCCCTGTACAATTGAGCATTCATGTTCCCATTGCAAACATAAAGCTTGGTGCGGCCACTCAAAGAAACTCCACCAAATACCATAACTGAACCAACGCGAAAAGGATACACCTCTTGAATAGGATTGGGATTATGACGGTTTCCTAGAGTCCTCCATACACAAACCCTCCGACTGTCACTGTGAAGTCCGAATCGAGATTTATCAATAAACGTAACATGACTCCATTCTTCTCCCCAATTAACACGATTATTACACCAAACATATCTTTGTCTTCTATGTTCTGCTGTTGACGGTACACGTTTTAAAGGACGTCCACTTCTCAAATTTGTCTCATACAGACGATTTCTAACTGTTCGTACACATATGTTTGTTCTTGTATCGTCTCGAAGTTGATCCCGTAATCTGAGACCTCTGGTAAATGGGCTTCTTCCTGCAGATAGCGTTAAAAATCGATCTTCAGTTTCGTTGGTAATTCTTGGGCGACCTGTTTTAGGGCATTTCTCAGCAGATACAGCTTCAGCATATCGTTTAGCTAGTCTACTTATCACACTTTGCGAAGCGATAAATCTATTGGTAACTTCCAGTTGGGTACATCCAGCTTCTCAAATACTTATTGCCTGATTTGCATGTGTAAGGGTTAAATGGTGTCTGGACATTCTGTTTAAAAGATTGAATTGAAAAAAAGTAAAAGCCAACTTAAGCTACTAGGCAATAGCGAACGATCAAAATTTTATGTGTACGTTCCCTTTCGTATATCCTTAACTTTTTGTCGCTAGTTTAAATGGTTTTTTAGACACACCAATTGTCAAAACCGATTATTTCCTTAAACCTATTTATATGATTCCATAGACCCTACATTATTATACGTTTCTCGATTTTTATTGTTTATTCCTTGCTAAATCTAAAACCAATTATATGTAACCTTGAATTGAAGAGATTAGTTGCAATTTTGAACTGCATTAGTCCATTTACATATTTAATTGGGTAAATGAAGACATATTCAGAGAATGGCATAAAAATAAAAGCTTTATATTTTAGTTTTTGTAATTTGTATAACATTTGTTCTATACAAAAGGGAACTTGCTCAATAACAGCTCAATAGCATTTCAAAACTTACAATATTTATGTTCAAATAGGAATCTAGGTAATAATAAAACACAATAATTTATTTGTGTAAATTTATTAGAATCTATGAAAAAACCTAGCTGAAGTACAACAACGTCACCTTAATCGAATGATTTTGAACAGACATGGCATTACAATTATTGATTGTTTATCAAAAGCATTCCAAGAAGGTTATTTTAAAATATGTAGACATTTACAAAGTTTAAGTTAATGAACAATAAATCTTAAAAACAATGCAAGTAGAAGTACGATAAAGAGAAAATATTAGTTTCAGAAACAAATATATAATTGGACGGAACGTAAACATTAACACTGTAAATATGCCGTGATCATAAACCGTACTATGAAAATTCAATAAAATATTTTTTTGTACAAAGATCAGTCCAAATTTTATTAATTTATTTATAGTAGATATCACAAAGTGGTGGTCCTACTCACAATTGCATCTGGCAGTGTTCTATTCACTACATCTGGATTATTAGGGCTAACAGGACTACCAATATCACAATCAAATCTCCATAGGATTCTTTCATGTGAATCCGCCTTTAAACCACTTTGCACCACATCACAAGCACCACTACGCATCGTCTCCTTTCCTAATGTTGCACACCTATTGAAGGATGGAAACTGTGAAGGACATTGAGGCGACGGTTTATAATTAAGGGTTGCCGAACGCCGCGATTTTAAATTTGAAGGTCCTCCACAACAGTCGCGTATGGAGCTGGAGGTGCAGGCAATGGGTTGGCCTCCAGCTGTCGACTTCCGCTAGGTATCACCTTCGTAGTTTATTGGAGATTTTTTTAACTCCGTCATGGGCAAAACTAATCCATCCTAAAAAATAACGTATTAATTGTAAGCTACATTTTTGGGAAAGAAACTTACTCCATTAATGTGAGGTAAATCCAATGCCGAAGGAACATAAGTTGTTGCTGGACTGCATCTTGTACAGGATCTTCTTAAAGCCGGCCTTTGCCTTGAACCATGACACCTTACGGCAAACCTTAGTTCTTCTGCCATTTCAGAGCACAATGATTGTCTATCGGTTTGGGCATTTTTCTTGCTGTTCCAACAGAATTCCAGGATAGCAACAAGTATTGCTAAAGCTAACCCGCACAAAAGGACCACGAAGACTCCACCTGTGTAACATATTACATGCTTACTTTTAGAATTAAGTAATTTTAAAATTAGTGTTTCTATTACAACCAAATTATGATAATTAGTTTTCTGAGTAAACGGAAGTTATTAGAATATTTACTAATGCACCAGGTAAGACAGATGATTTTATTTTATTTAGGTTGTGACATAAGTTTTCAGAGAACATTTTTTGGTGATATTCATAAATTCATAAAGAGTTAACAACGCAACCTCATATATAACTCTTTTTGCCACTGGATCATCTGCATGTTTACTCTAGTTTTCCATAAAATTTTTGATTATTCATTTGTTAATCAAATTTTTATGAATTTTTAGGCTAAAGTGAAGAAAAGGGACATTCGAACCCTAATTCATTACGAATTTTCTCTGGATTGGAAACCAATGCAGGGGATGCAGAACATTACTCAATCGGAAGACCCAGGAGTTGTCTCACGCATGACAGTGTACCATTAGTATGCCAAATTCCGCGGCGGGTAGGAGAACATCTAAGATTTGCCAAAGTCTGGAAGGACATCGACTATCAATGAGGAGGCCGCCATCGAAGCAGACGCAGCACTGAACACACGCATGTTGGCGTAGGACTTCGCCTGTTCACACATCCAAATCAACAGAATTCTATACAAACTTGGGGACCAAGTAGAGAAGGGTGAATGAGTGCCACAGAAGTTGACCCACCAACAGAAAAATCACCGTTTGCGGGCCCCACAACAACTGCTCCAACTCCACCAGGCAGCACCCATTCTGGATCCAATTCTGATGTATGATGAAAAATAGTGTTCGTAGAAGAACCCCAAGTACAAAAAACAGTGGCTCGCCGCTGGCTAACTATCAGTTTCGACCCCAAAACCAGATTGGCGCCAACTTCGTGTTCTGTTGTGCAGCGTGAAACCACTGGGAGACTGTCCCACATGGGAAAACTACTAACGCCCAATATTACTGTGATCAACTAGATAAAGATCAGCAAAAAATTCGGTCTCCCGGCCTCGCTGGACATTTTAGCGCAGGGGTGGTGTTACAGCAGGATAACGCCAGATCCTATGTCGCAAATGCGACACTCCAGAAAATCAATTAACTGGGCTGGGATATTCTTATCCACCCACCATACAGTCTCGATTGTATCGCATCCAACTACTACTTGTTTGTCTCCCTTGCTCATTCTCTGGCCGGAAAGACTTTTGCCGAACCCGACCACCTTCGATCATTTTTTGCTTCCAAGCCCCTCGAGTTCTACGCCTGTGGCATTGATCTCTCCCCTGAAAAATGGCAACGCGTCGTTGATAATAATAGCGAATATTTTGAGTCATGATTATGTTTTGTTAACTTTTAAAAAATAAATTTTCGTTCAAAAAGACTTTTGTCTGAAAACTCATATTACAACCTAAGTATGTTCAATTCGTTAAATAAATTTATTCGTTGCTCCCCATCTAACTCCAACTGGTTACAATATTTAAATAAAATGCAAATTAACATGGTGTAATTTTCCAATACTAAGATCATAATAATACAGTGGAAGCACATTATAAAACTTCGTCAGCGCGAAAAAGTTTTTTCTTTTTCGTGCGGGAATCAAAATAATACAACCTCTTTCGTTACAGGAATGTACAACGTTCAACTTAAGTTGTATTGTATTTTTAAGAATAAAATTCGGGTCCCTAATGTAATCATTAGAAATATGACAATTTGGAATCAACACATGCAGGTGATGGGTAATTAATGTACGTTTCTCGGTTTTTTATTGTGTAAGAATTTTAGTTGTGCACGTACAAAGTTTATGTATATTAATTGAAATATAGCACTTTAATTCAATTTGTTTTCAATTGATTTTAACCCCAACTTCAAGAAAGTTGAACCTTGCTGCAGTGAAAAGGTCGTGCTGTCCCAACACAATAAAGAGAAAAATGTATTATCGTGATTGCATTTACATTTAAATTTTGCAATTCAAAGTATTTTACCGTTCAAGTCATAGTAAGTGGGAAGATGTGATGATTAAGTAAATGTTAACTTGCCTTCTGTGTTTTCATTAAAATTCCCTGCTGTTAAATTCTAATTGTTTTGTGAAGATTTAGGTATAAATTTAATTATCTTATACATAGCCCTATAGTAATTCTGAAATAAATTTTAAATGATTTGTTCATACTCACATCCTAGGGTCATTTAGATTAAATTTCAAAACAAGTAGGGCTTCTTTTTTGATTCTAAATCTTATTAAATTTAAAATTTTGCAGCTACATTAAAAATATCAAAAACCTATAATGTTATAAAGTAGATCATTAAGGGTATAACAGCTATTACATATCACCTTTTTCGAGGCAATCATTTAAATTTATATATACACATTTCGATATCCAATGTTTACTAGCTGTAAATGAATGGCAAGCTATTTGCCCATTTAAATATTTGTACGAGTAGTTTTAGGTTTAAAACCTCGATTAAATATACTTTAACGTTCAACGGTTGCAAATTATTATAAAACATAGGTTTTAACTCTAGTCAGCCCACAGGGTTATTGTAATTGCAGTAATACAGCAAAGCTTGAACTATTAAACTGAATAATAGAAAGAAAGGAAAGAAAATGGATACCTTAATTTTACGACTTTTATGAAATAAATTAAAAAACCTCAAAGTGATGTAGGTTTCTCAAGGTCGCTGCTTAGAAATCGTATGGACCAAAAGCATAAATATAAGGACAGATTTTAATTGTAAACAACAATAGTAATCGCATTTATTTTAAATAAAGGGTGCTCCAATTTGAGCTTGATCATCAAATTTTTAGAAAAACATAAATTATTTGAGAAGTAACAAACTTTCTATTCTAAACGATAGTGCAAAGGTTCCGCTTTAGTAATGGAAAACAATCTTACAATTTTCGATGACATTCCGGCATAACAACTAGTTAATTTCTTGAATACGATTAATAATATCCTCCTTTAAGTTATCAATCATTTGTGGATTACCGGCCCTAGACATTTGTCTTCAAATATCCCAATGGGAAAAAATCTAGAGCCGTTAGATCACAAGATCTAGGCAGCCAGTTCACCTATTTCTGCGAAAAACTATTCTCTCACCAAAACGCCGATGAAGACAACCAATTGTTTCGTTGGATGTGTGTGATGCGGCACCGTCTTGTTAAAACCATATGTTTTCAACGTTCATTCCAGGCAATTCATCCCATAAAACATTGGTAATCATGGTTCCATGAAAAAAATATATAGCACGATAACTGCACTTGCCCAAAATGCATACTTATCCGAACCTAGTAATTCTTTAAATGTTAGATCTTTGTGTAAGATTCTGAATAAAGTGGTTTTTGGAATGTGTAATTACTGATGACGAATTGATGTCTTGGGGTTCCTTAGAGCAGTAATATTTTCTTCTAAACGATCCCAACGATGACATGTTTTGCTTTTTCTCATCCTTTTCCGTACCAGTTTCCACAAATTTTCCAACAATTCTTCGAATAGGCACGTTTGACGCATAATTCTCTCTTCCGTATTCTGTACCAAATTTTCTTCCAACTTCTGCAGAACATTCACGAAATTTCAAATAATTTTAGCAGTAAATGTACATTGTTGAATCCTGCATCTCTCAACTATTAATAACCCGAGTGTTTTCACTTCTCATCTATCAAATATGGTATTCTAGTACAAAACATATAAATGGCGGAAGATTTAGTTGGAACACTCATTATAATAATAGGAACTCAGGATAAATGTTAAAAACCAATTCAACAAAAGGCAGTAATATCAAATACAAGAAATGGTGATCAAAACGCTGATGGTAAAATTTTCTAGCTGCACGTATGAGTGGAAGACATATGAATGACAATACGAGCGATAGCAATTAAGTCATTTACATAACTACGAAAAATGGACCTATTCAACCAGACAAGGGATCTTCTAGGTTTGCAAAATGTCCTTCTGCGTTGAATTTAACTTATAAAAATGTTTTTAGGATTTGATCGAGATTGAACCGTATATTACAGCTACAGATACATTACAGAAAGTCATCTATCTTAACATATGTACGATGGTGGTTTGCTAATTAACCGGTTTCCAAGAGATGGTGCCACTGATATCAGAATGTATATCATTTCTGTTAAACAAAATCTATTAGTAGGCTACATGTAAAGTTTTAGCGCCATATGTCATTTAGTTTGTATTTGACAGCCATAAAAAGCGAAAACTTGTGATTATGTTAAAACAATGGATAAAATCGAATTTCGCGCATAGATTGAGCATTATCTTTTACGGGGAGAAACCGCGAAAGAAACAAAACTAAAGCTTGATAAATATTATGGCACATCTGCTACAGCGAATTCAACCGCGATTTATTGGCTTGCAGAATTTAAACGTGGTCGTACAAGCACAATTGATAAACAACGCTCAGGGCGACCAATCGAAGTGATCACCAAAGAAATGATCGATAAAGTCCATGATATCATTTTGAAAGATCTATCAGTGAAAGTGTGTGAGATAGCTGACATCGTAAACATCTCAAACGAATACGTGAGTAACATTTTGCATGAAATTTAGATATGGCAATGCTGTCAGCAAAATAGGTCCTGCATTTGTTGACAACCGAACAAAAACGTGTGGTCATTTCAATCAACTGTCAGCTCTTGCTGTTTATTTATTTAGAGAAATAAGCAATATTTAGTACCATGCAATGATAAATATGATTTTCATTATAATAAAATCTGTCCAAACTAATTCAAAATTGAAATCTATTAAAGGAAAAATATAGCTAAATCAAATTCAATTTAAAACCTGTTTGAATACACCTCGTATTTTACTTTTAAAATGTTACAAAGTAATTTAGTTAAGACTGTTATACAGTGAGAGCAATTATGGTTATCCGGACGATAATTGTTTCCTCTTGTGTTATCAAAACTTTGATCCAGTCTGATATTAGCTCCGTTAGTAAATTGACAACTGTTTGACATTTGTGTGCGTTAGTAGATTTGTATTGGTTAATAAAACAAAATTAGGTTATGCTTTTAATAATTTATCCGATTTCATTATTGACAAAAACAAATTGGAGTACATTAGATGTAAGTATTGGTATGACCAGCAGTAGAAAGTAGTTTTTTTCGGACAACCATTGTTGCTCTTACTGTAATATTGCGTCAGATATTTTAAAAAGTATGGGAATGGAAATAAAATCATATACCAAGTTCAGACAAGGTTAAAGGATAGTAGTTATAAAGTGTAAAAAGCATGCTCTCAAATAATTAACGGGCATTATACCATTTAAAGCTTAAGGAATAATTCATTTAGTTACTATTCAGCTATGTAAAGATATTTTCTTGCTGCTTTGCTAATGGAATGTATGATCTCATCGGCGGGGAGGGAGGTACAGCTCGGTGAGAACGAACTCGTAGCGCGGAGTTCAGTAATAGTTGAGTAAATGAGACAGTTACGCTTGTGTTAAGTAGTAGAAAGTATTTAGTGCTTGTTCGGGGGTGCATTCTTTCTTTTAGGGAAATAATATAGGCCGTTAACGAAGTATCAAGTACTTGCTTGGCGTCTATCCGCATGTAGTAATATTCAAGTAATTTGGGATCTTCCTTTCAATAAAAGAGTGGCCACCTTAGTTATGTATCATCCTAACCAAATGGGGTTACCAATCCTAAAGGTTAGGTAGGAGAAGTACAATCCAAATTCAGAGCGTCTGTTCACCTGTACGTGTCTTACAATTTCTTTTATTCTTCCTTTGCTCTTCTCGACATTTAGCAAAGAAGGACTACTGTTGCTTAGCCCATAGCTACAAACTATGTGCTACCACCACTGACCCATATTGAATAGTACAGGTAATATAAAATTTAGTTAAAGGACGTATCGTCCGTTTTCCATAGATATTCAAGAAATAAATGAGTTACAGACTTATAATATTTACCGTAGCAGTAAATCAGAATTAATTCAGTAAAACATTTTATAATTAGAATTTCAACCATT
>JAHWXV010665918.1:0-17446 GCA_024586415.1 Phrixothrix hirtus
TTGATTCCAATCGACTTATTTTGATCCCCAGAATACGTGGTAGCTCTATGTCCCAACAGTTTTGAGACACCCCGTATATATATATATATATATATATATAGGTTGATTTATAAAAAATGTAATAAACTTTGACGACATGTTTAGGAAATTACTTTGAACAAAACATATCATATGAACCCAAGATCTACTTGATTTAGTTACAGAACTAAAAGAGATTAAAGTTTTATTAGTGAAGTAGTAAATAATTTAATATCTAGTTACATTTTAAAAAGCAAAATACATAGTAGCCGTGTACTTGGTTAAGATTTCATTTGAAAACAAGAGAAAGTGAGCGACTTATAATTGGTGCTCAAATGTGCCTTTTCAGTCTGAATGCAAGGACGAGACTTGCGAATGGAGTTATAAATACGAGCGATGGCATTGTCATTACGAATTTGGCTTTCCGCATTCACTATTATTTGGAATAAATTGTTCGCGAGTATTTATTTCAATACTGTAGACCTGCTGTTTTAGGTAATTATGGGAAACGTTAATATGATCCCTCGTTAATTGAATCTCATCACAATATTCTACCTATAAAATTTGAATGTTTAACAATTTTGCGCAGCAACCAGGTACAAAACTCCACACGTTAAACCCGTTGAGTGTGATAAATATGCAGCTCCTCGCGGTGTAATGTCCTCCACACAATGTTTGAGAAAGATGAAAATGCAATGATACATCTAGTACCAAGCATAGGGTTGTACAAAACAGCATCGATTGCAAGTTCTTCATTATTGACATTACCTTCCCCATCGCGATTACTAGTATTATTATGTACAGCAGTTGCACCAGACTTACGGCGTCTTTGAAAATTATGGCCAAAAGTTCTATAAAAACTTGCTGCCAATTTGGATATCTGCGATGATATGGTCAGGATGCATAACGGATGCATAACAATACAAGAAAGCAATAGCGGCATATTAAGCTGCACTAAAGCTTCCCATTTTTTCAACACATTAGGAGTAATTATTAATCCTGAACTTTGCACTTTTACAACAAACAATTAATTGTCAAATACTAACTTTGCAACTAATTAATAGTTATTAATATGTTGTGTTTTCAATGATAAATAGATGTATGAATTTGCTAGTGTTTTCATTATAAACCCTTGGTCTACTTGGGTTCGGTGACCAAGTGAAATAGGATCTAGGTTCATATGATATTATTTGTTCAAAATAGCGCCCACAACAAATTTAAATCACCCTGTATATCCATGTGCGTCAATAACTAAAATATATTAAGTTATTTCTATATAACATTGAAACTTATTAAACTTTCAAAACATCATTCAATTTCTTTTAGTTAGTTACCTTTTAATTAGATTTAATATACTATTTTAGTTACAGATCAAAGAAATTTATATTAATTAAATTCTGCATTATCTATCTTCAAATTTAAGTTTGTTTAAAATGTGCTTGGGCAATAAACTTAATTATATACCTTCTAAAGCAAATATTCTGCAATATAGAGAGCAATTTGTCTCTTAAATAGAAAAATCGATTCTTAAGATACCACTTTAAGAAAGCTTTATTAATTACATGGATCGATTTGCTTGATTTGGACTAAAATTAAGCGCAACTAAATTGCCTCATCAATTGTTAAGATAATTATTAATACCACGAAATTTAATGGAAGCTTAATTTAAGCGAAAGTGGCCCTAATGGTCCTTAAAAACCATAACATTAGAAAATGCGGCTATAAATGCATCTGTATTGAAATGCCATTATTAATTAAGGTTAACATAAACACCACTTCATAATCTCAAATATACAGCGCTGCGATGAAAAGTATTATTCAATTATTTTAGTTTTTCGAGCGCATAGAGATCGTATCTTAATTAAAATCGGTTGTTATATTATAACAAAATTTAAATACTTGATAACTGTATTTTTCTTGTTTTTAATACCAAACTATTATATTATATTACGTTATTATTAAATAATAAAAAAAGTTAATGTTTAAACATTCTAAAAAAATATATTATATGTAGTATACAAATGGCCTTGTAAAATTTGAAAAAAATGGATGTAAAAGTTTTTGAAAAATCAGTTAAAAAATCCCGTTTATAAATGATTTTTTAATATTTTCTTTTGCATCTTTCGGTCCGCAGATTATGTAAAATGTGTTTTAATATGTATTTAAATTACAAAATCGAAAATTAAACTACCACTTTTTTTATCATTTAATAATAACGCAATAGTTAGGTAATAAATGCAAGAATAGTAAGTTATTTATAATTTAAATTTGGATATAATAGAGCAACTTATTTTAATTAAAATGTGATCTCTATACGCTTGCAACATTAAAAAACTTTGGATAATACTTTTCATCATGGCACTACATATTTGAGGTGGTGAGGTGTGAAGTAGTGTTTATATTAACGTTAATCAATTTTTTTTACAATTTTCAACTAAAATGATCTTATCTAGAATTTAAATAATTGCGTTATTAATAGTCACACTAAAAGTAGTGTTGCAGCAAATTAGGAATGAGAATTGATGAAATGATTGATCAAATAAATTATTTTGTACATATGAATACATTATAAGTACATGTTTTTACTGATCGGGCACTTAGCGGAAGATACAATGTTCTCTTTTTAACACGTTAACATTTTTTTGTGGAATATTTAATAACTAACTAATAAACTCCAAACATTGCTAACTAGAAATTAATCTGCGTTTGCAATAGAATGGTAGAACGCAATGATTTAATTATTTAGGGAAGTGGCACTATTTCTATTGTGAGCCTTGGCAACACTGCGTATTTAAGACTCCGTCCAACATTTGTAATGGAAAGTTTAACATTTTTGAACATAATCTTATTCAGAACATTTTGCCATTTGGGCGTGATTAGTGGTGTTTATGGTGACTTTAAAACTGCGCCTCGCGTAAAAATGGAATTAAGTCGTGAAAATTTTCGTGCAATGATTTATTACGACTTTCGACGTGGATTGTGTAGACAAGAATACATCGATCAACTTGCTTCCACTTTTGACGATGTAGCCCCCTTCTTTCGTACTGTGAAACGCTGGTATAACGGGTTTAATCTTGGCTGCCGTTCGCTCACCGGCCAAAATCGTGAAGGTCTTCCAAAATCAGTTGTTGTGCCAGAAAACATTGATTCTGTTCAAAAACTGATAATGCAAGATCGTCATGTGACATGTAAAATATTGCATGAACATTTAGCCATGAAAAAGGTTTGTTCTCGATGGATACCACACAATTTCAAAACGTCTGAAAAGATGCTCGTGTCGATTCGTGCTTACGAAATACAATGGTGGTGTTTCAAAAGACGAATCATGGATGTTTGCGTATGTGCCTGAAGGTAAACAGCAATCAACTGAATGCGTGTTTTAAGGTGAACCAAACCCAACAATAGCTCTTCGCGCTCGAAGTACTTCAAAACAAATGGCCACTTGTTTTTCCAGAAAAACTGGTCATGTGGCAATAGTTTACCGGAAGTCTTCAGGCAAATAAAGAAAACAAACAAGCGCCATAGGATCATGCTGCATCACGACAATGCGAGCCCTCACACATCTCGTTCAACAACCGATTATTTGAACATTCAAAAAATTAAATTAATGGGTCATCCGCAGTATAGTCCTAATTTGGCACCCAATTACTTCCTTTTGTTTCCGAACGTCGGGAGAAGAAGCCGGCCGCCGATGCGTTCAAAAACCATGTTTTAGAGATGTCTCAAACACAATGGCAAAAATGTTTTGACAATTGGTTAGAAAGAATGCCAAAATATGTAGATCATAAATCAATTTTCACTGATAAATTATGGTTTCTTTATTATGAGGCTGCATTATAAATAGTGACCCTCGTATGTTTTCCAATATTACATATATTACGATGCATTTATCATGTTAATAGCCTTTATATTCTCTTTTATTTTTTTACAAAGATGGGAACCTGAACTTTTCCATCCAATAGTAGGTGCATACAATAAAAATACAAATTCTCTCACTTAAACAGGTTTAAAAGTATATATCTACTACAATTTATTGCAAATAATTTATAAATATACGAGAAATTTTATATAACTAGTATTTAAAGTTAACTTTTATAAAGTAATTAATTTCTATTTGATTTATAATTGCGTATAAAATCAATCGAGAGATAAAACGTTATATAAAAAAATAATTTATTAAGCAAGTAGATCAATAATTCAAATATTTAAAGTTTATGATCCAAGTATTAAACTGTCGTTTAAATTTATCATCAAATATATTTCTGATGATAGGGTTTCCACATCTCATCGGTATTGAACAACTTACTGGAGAAATTATATTTAATTTAGACAAATTAAATTATACAGTATCATGAAAATTAATTTAGTAATAACGGTAATTTTGATATAAATTTCAAACACTTGAATACAAATTCTGAAAATACCGAAATGTACAACTTCGCTATTTGTCATTGGTAGAAGGTAGAAAACCACTCGTGAAAACACTTACATTAGTATTTCTTAAAAAATACTTTAGGTGTATTTAATTTATTTATTAAACATTTATTTGTTATGTTTTTACTGTATAGATTCACCTAATATATATTTTATAATTAGACAAGTTTGCAACTTTCCTTCTAAATTCCCTTCCGCAATTTCACTTCATTTTGTATTTATACTCTTCAAGACATAGCAATAATTGCTGCATTGTGTCAAATTTCATTTACAGCTGGCACAGGTTGATAATTATTTTGAATTTACAACCCATATTTATTTACAAATCTGAAAATTTGAAGCATCCGATATCCTATAAAGCAATTCAAAATGTAAATAGATGCTTCTGTTATATTTCTTAACTTTTTAAAACTATTACCAATAGAAGAGGGAGTTTAATATATTGTCATATTCGAATAACTTATAATTTTTCAATTATTACCTTGTAACACAAGGTCCGTAGTTCAATTCTGAGTCTATGCGGAATGTACTCCAATATACTTAAAAATTATTTAACTGGCTTTCATTCATTAAAATCATGCGTTTAGAGTATCGCATGGTTCAAGTAAACAATTTGGACTAGTTTTTAGGCTTTGCCATGAAATTGGATTTAGTAGTGAATCTTTAGATTTTTGGTAGACAAAATTTAGTGATCGTTTATACTTATCTATTGCTAGAAATGACTTTAACAAGTTTTACATAAATTTTAATTTATAACTTGCAAATGGCTGCTTGCCTAAAAACGTAGAAAATAAATACCTATTCATGTTTCATTAACTGTGGACATAAATCATGTAAACACATAAACAGTAATAATTGATAAACTTAACATAAAAAATGTTATTTGATGGTTATTTTACTCTTTCAACACACTAATTGCAGTTAGCCTGCAGCTAAAGTAAGTATACATGTTCAATCAAGAGAAATCAATGTACTTAGTTAAGAATTCCGTATACAATTAATTTATAAAATAGAAAACGATATAAAAATTGTTAAAGTCGTTAAGTTTTTAGCTCTAACCTAAAATGATATTACAGTATGAAGTATATTGGATCACTCTTAAATTGCGTAAGTTTATTTTTCAACATAACGTCGTGTACTACATTCAAGTATTTGTTGTACATTGATGTTAATGTTTCTGCTCGGATTCTGTAAAATTCGCAATTTTATTTTCTTAACAATAAATTAACTTGACTTTTTACAACGTTATCGTGGCCGGGTACAGGAACAAGTGGAAGTAACTTCTAGTACAAGCAGAATTGGCAATAAGACATAGTGGGTAAAACAGAATTAGAGGTATAAATATAGACGGATTAAGTTGTGGTGGATTTAACAAGATTGAATACTACAGCATTCGGGCCATATGATATATATTTTAGTCGGAAGCTATCGTAAGAGATTTGCGCCAACTGTTCAAATGCCATGTAATAGGAGAGAAAATTGGAACATCTTAAAGAATGGAACACTCTGTATATGCTTATCGCCGCTTGCCGAACAGGATTCCTAGACAGTACTAAATAACTTCAGCTATATCTTTTAAATACAAATGTATACGTACAACGTTAATTCTTAATGAGGTTTCGTATAGATCATTTTCTTCGGTACTAGCAATTTAAAGCAAAAACTAAGAAGATCTTAGTCTACTAAAAATTAATAAAAAGAGTTACTTGGACACAACAAGGTTTAATAAACAGAATGATGTAATTCAATTGTAAGTTACACATTTTCAGACGTAAACTGGGCATAACTTAATAATACAATTAATTATACGACCTAGAAATTATACTGAATTGGGAGTGTCAAAAATCACAGAACTCGACAATTCCCGAACGAAATACAGAAGAAGTCTTAGTTATTATTTTCGATTTATTGCCTCGCAATTAAAAATACAAATATCCTTGAATTATTATATTAAAAATAGCATTCACACTGTTATGAATAAATAACTTTAATTAAGAAATTGAGATACCAATTATAGCTAAAACGATCACACATTTTTTGTATAAAAATTTAAAATAAGAAAGAACTAAGAGCCACTTATTATGGTGCTTATATTTACGCAAAAAGTATAATTAAACAATGAATTAATTTGTTTTTGATGCTTTGAGCAATTAAAACTACATATTTAGCTTTGAAATTAATTTATCTTTGAAAATCGTAATTGACTATATAGGCTCGATTGCAACTGTGAATAACTAATCTTATTTTGGCCATCAATAGAGCATTTTAGAGCATACTTCTTTAAAAGAATTCAAATTAGCATAGGTAGCCATAGCAATTTGAATAACGAGCGTAAATGGTCTTAAAGTAGGCAAGGAAATTTGTTCTACAAAGATGTGCAATATAGCGTTATACTAATAAATAAATTCAGTTCACCTTTCGTGTTGTATCTAATCGCACATACGGTGAAAGCCCATTGAGAAAGCTGGCAAAGTTTGGCGGACACTAAGGGTAGAGATTAGGTAAACGGTGAAAATATAAAAATGGCAGCATTTAAAATAGAGTTGCGATGATCCCAGTAATAAATGTGGAATTCTGTTACGAAATGTGTGAAAATATAAAAATGGCAGCATTTATAATCGAGTTCGATGATCGCAGTAATAAATGCAAAATTCTGTTATGAAATGTTTGAAAATTAACGTAAAAATCCATGCACAAAGTAAATAGCCAGTGGCGGCTGTAAAGTTTTAACCAATATGTTGAAAATGAAATGGATGTCTATCATACTGCAAATAATTCACAAACGGGTATATCCTTAAGCAGGAACTCGCCAATCGGCTTGCGGTTGTAATACCGTCCCAACAACAAAGCGTCGGCGTTGTTATTCGTAGGCAACTGATTTACCACTAAAACACAACAATTGTGGAACGAGTTGCCACGTAATGCTTAATGGAAGTATAATCATTGTATGATCCTCCTAGCTAACATATCTTAAAAGATGATTTATTACGTATAATGCAAAACTGTTTGGTCCAACCTATTGTCTACACTATTGCATCACATTTTGTTGTTTAATATATAAAAATTATATATCTGTTTAGTACCAAATATTCTCATCTCGGAGAAGTATCTAAATTGTATGGATTTAATATTCTCTTAAACGCATATTATTAAGAAATGTTCCGCTTACCATTAGATTTCAAGTAATTATACTTAATATTTCTAATATCATATTAATTTCCTAGAGAGTGTAAATAAAATATAAAATAATAGTTAAACAGCTCTAGCTCGAACCTTGTTTAGCTAAATATTACGTTACCGTCGTTATCGGTACCGTAGAAACAAACTATTTTTAACACTTTAGTTGGACCCGAAATTCATTTTACTATGATAAACTTTAGCAACTATGGAAACTCTCCAGATCTTGTTCCTTCTTGCATTCACAATTGAGACTTATTGTATTTCATTTATACACATACGAGTGTATTATGCGTTATTTCTATCATATCGACTAAGTTTTAAAACAAAGTTTTCAATTTAAGGCCGTTTTTAGTAAAAACAGTGCGCGACAAAAAATGTATACACCTTCTGGGGAAGTAATATGTATATAAATATTTTAATAACAAGTTCATTCAGACATTAGGATATTTCTCTTCTACAATTACTAAATTTGCTCAAAATTATGGCCATTAGCTTTTAGATATTTATTAGTACGGACGGCGAAAAACTGCTTGGGTAACGTTGGCCATTGTCCAGTAGGATTGCTGTACATGCATTTTCAATTTCACTCCTAATGTCCGCCAGCGTAGCTGGTCTTCTGCAATACAAATCTTTTAGGTTTCCCCATATGTAAAATTCTACTGATGTTAAATTGGAGAAAGTTCAGGAAACTCAAACGCACATCTTCGTCATATTTAGTGCCGCGTCAAATTCTTATCCAGGTAAGCTCGTACTTCATGATGGTAGTGTGGTTGCAGGAAAAATTCAATATTTCCAAAAAGTTCTTGTATGTCAGGTAAAACGGATGTGCATAGCACTTTTAGGTACGCTACACCATTAACATTACCCGCAAAGAAAAATTGTCCAATTAAACTTGTTGCTGGCCCTCCGCAATAGACTACCGGTAAATTCACTGTTTTCCCGATAAGCAGGCGAGAATTTTGGGATGACCATTAAATACAGTTATGCCGATTCACTGTTTCATTAAATTTAAATTGTATTTTATCAGACAGCACAATCTTGCTCACAAACTCTTCGCTGTCGTCTACCATTTGTTGAAATCACTCACAAAACTGAATTCTTCGATCTGGATCGTCGTCATTCATTGCATAATCTTTGAATATAAACTTTATAATTGAATTTTTTCAGAATTGTCCGTACATTTGCAACACTTACTCTTGTCTCACGCGCACATTGTGCAGTAGACTTTTGCGGCGAGCGTGACAACGCTTGTTGCTGCATGAATTCTGCCTAATTTTCCTTGCACATAACATACAGCACCATGTGTTTCGAACTTGTCACAAATATGTGAAACCGTGCATGTTGTGAGTTCTGTTCCAAACTCACGCCTTCGCTGTAGTTGAACTACATACTTGGACTTAAAATACCTCATCAAAATGATCTCATGTTGCTCAAATGACAACTTTTTCAACCATTTTGATTTATCATTGTTGTAGCTATCATTTAGTTACGTAACAGTTCGAGGGTAACGCTATCTGCAAAGAAAATGTTAAGTACTGCAACTTCATTATCATTTGACCAAACTGAGAAAGTGATACTTTATATAAATGAAATAGGCGAACTGTAGTTGGAGCATACAATCTTAAAAAGTGACATTACAACGGAACCTTTCGCATTTATATGAAACTAAACATTCAAACAACAGAAAAATTTGTATTAGGAAATAACAACACATTCAATAACTTGAATAATTGTAGTGTAAGCCGTTATAAATGTTAAAGTGTTACTTTCATTTTTAGTTATAAAAATTTCATGCACTGCAGGTTTTGTTGGGGGTCTTCGCCTGATAAACAATTTTTTAAATTTGCCACCGTGTGTTTCCTAGTAACGGTGTGGTTGACTGGACGAGGGATAAAAAAACTGAGATAAAAATTATGACACTTAGAAATAATTCAGTAGGTAGAGAGTTCTTTTGGCGGTTCTCGATTCGGATAAAAGCACGAAAGGCGAGCCTTTCTATTCCCGATAATGTTGGAAGATGGTGTGAGAAAATCACGTTGATAGTTCGTTACGATTTCTATTTTACTGGAGATCAAAGGTATAGTTGGTGATACCTCGTCGCGAGGCCCACGCGTTTTTGACAGTTAGGAATACGCGCAGGTCGTGCATATTCATATCAATTTTATGAGTGTTCCCTTTTATTTTGAAGTATCCTGGTGGTATTAAAGGTTTCCTTCGTGTTATGTTGAATCACCTGGCCGGAGAGATTGATTGACGACTATCTGGGAATTTATCTGCTTTGTCCACTCCGGGTGCAGCTTCTTTGGGCCTATGACGTTCTTCTGTATGGTGCAGGAATTCACGATGGACGATTTTGAGGGTTGAATACAAAACAGCTCGGTAAAGTGACAACTAAACTAAGGTACCCCCTTTTTACCGCATTGTTTTTGTGCTTCACTACGATTTGCCTACAAATGGCGTTATTGTAATGTCAACGTAAATATATTCAAATATGGGCGTGAATTCAAATTAATTGTAGTCCTGCTGCCGCCTATCGTTGAGGCCAGTCTAAACTTCCCATTTCGAGGGGAGCCGTTTAATTCATACCTCCTGTCCAGATTTAGGACTCATATTTGCGTTGACTGTAATTAATTAAATTTAAACCTTACTTATAGTATACTAGCTTGATTAGTTTTTCTTGTTCCTCTTAAATTAGGCCACAATCAAGTGACGAGGAAACTTACCTGTAAACCGTTATATCCTACTTTTTTTGTATGTATTATCTAAACCATTTTCTTTAGTAATAGATAAATAATACTGACCCGAATAGACTATCGTTTTGAACCTAGAATAAGTTAACTTGTATTTCAGGGACTATGTGTTAAATCGGGAACTCCTTCTTTTTAGCCACGATCTTAATTTATAATATTATTCAAGTCTTTGATAAGCGGCAACCACGGGACAACCCAAACAAAAGCCACGGAACCGTTTTTCCCTGTTCCGAGTAGCAGTTCCATTCAGTGAATGGCCAACTAGGGGCGGTGGCGCCCCTTCTTTATATTAAGTCTTTTTACGTTGTTTTAGTGTATCCCTTAGGGCGCGGACGAGCTGGTGTAATTCCTGGGGAATCCTCCCTACTCCACAGAGCTAGCGGGTCATAAGCCTCGTTGCAGCGCGTAACGCTAAACGCGCCCGTCACAGCATAGAAATCTTTTCACGCATTGTATTTGTATTGACATCAAATAATGTATTTTAAAAGTATTTTGTTTCATTTACACCCTATAGTTAATATGGTTAAAACTAAATTGTTGTTTTGTAAAGGCTAGCAAATATTAAGATATTTATTAAAGCCTCTACTTTGCGTTGTGTTGGTAATGAAAACCGAGATGTTTGTAATTAATATAACTTGTGATCTAAACAGTTTCTCATCAGAATCAGACATTATGAAACGGGCCTAGAGTACTGCCAAATTTAACAAGCCTGTGTTTGTGGAAAATTCAAGTACTTATATTTGAATTCCATCACCTTCTATTATGAGATGTTAGCAACTCTTCCAAACACCGAAGATCGTTTTCAACCGTCTGATGAGTAATTGCACCATCCTGATTTCAGCGCCGGTATTCATCATTAATTAATGTCCGCACTGTAACTTATAAATTATTATTATGACGGTATTCGCCTTACCTATTAGATATATTTTAATTATTTCGGTTAATAACTTTAAAACATAGCTAAATTAGCCTATAACGTATATATAACTATATTTGTTTTAAATGGTCTCTAAAGTACATTGCGGAAGTGTGTCGGTTTGCTCGGGTAACGCCCTGTGTACAAGATTTCTGATAAAATTTACATTTTTAGCTAGAGCACGAATTATGTGTACATATTATGTAACTGCGACGTATTCTATGTCCCTTACAAAGGTATACCACAATTAAGTAAACGTAAGAACAACTTAGGTTTATAAAAAATGTTTCATGTTTGACGTGCTTAAATGATGATTTTAATAATTACTACTAAGAATCACTTATTCTGTGAAAAAATATGATCACTTATGCCAGTGACATTTATTTTACGAATATAATTAAATTGGCGGAAAAATGTTTAACAAAGGTTAAGCTTTCTACGAGCATTGTTCCAATAATTTGCATATGAAATGCCAATTCCAATGTTTGTAACATCGAATTTGATTGCCCAATTTACGTTGTTTCTCCATTGTTAACTATGAGACGAAAACTTTTATGATCCTGAGGCTTCTCGAACTTGTAAGCCGGCTAATTAGCATCTGTTCGATTCTTAAGGTTAAATCGGATGCTGGCATCCTATAATTTGTTTGTCGGTAACCTATGTCACTTTGTGACCGTTGGCAATTAGTGGGTGTAAATTAAACTTTCAAAGATACATTTTGCGCTTCCTAGTTATAAACATTGTCACGGTTAATTGGATACCGATTAACTGATATTAAACCTCCTTAAGGGTTATAAATTTAAATACATTTTTAGTAACCCCTACTACTGATTAATCTGTGTATGGTAAACACGTTCGATCTATGATAATCTGCAATAAAATTACCCACCGGGATGTTCGTATGATGTTTAAAAACGAACTAATAGTGCTAATGCCTTTCTAAATAATTCTGCAGTCATTTACAAAGTGTAAACACCGTTAGAATTTTTTAAGAAATTTAAGGTAATTTACCTAAGGCTAAAATGTTCACTTAACTGAAAAGTGCTGGTCTGCCAGGTTTAGATAGCTACAATCAATAAAACGATAAATTATTGTCAATACAGCAGTTTTTATAATTTTTTAATTTATAAGATAACAGTTTTTACCTAATTATTTTATGATGTAATAGTTTGAAGGATTTGATTCCATTAGATTAATTAATTTCAATTTTTTGTTGCAACATACTTTTCTGGTATAATCACACGCCAATTTCCTTTATGTATCTATTTCTACTTAGTACTTGATGCGTTTGTATAATTTAACTATTAACGAAAATTGAATATATGCAAATAGATATACTTTATGCACAACTAAGTAAGTGTATTTAACATGTAACGGAATTTAATGTTCTATAAAGTTCCAGTCTGTAATTTAACTTCAAGTACCTGTTAAGAATAGAAAATTGGCTCGTAATTATAATTATTATAGCATAGTCAAAAACCGATGTTTAGCAAAAAATTACCACCTAATTAAAAACCACTTCAAATATCAGGATCATCTATTCTAATTACTGATCTTAATTTGGTTCGCTATATAGGACTACTTAGGCATAAAATTTTATTGAGTCACACAAATGGTACAGCATTAGATCTTAACGATTTCGCAAGATTGGTTGTTTAAACTGTTTTTAAAATTTTCTAGTGTTTTTACGTTGCGCAATTCAGTACATATTTCTGTGGGTGTACAACATTTAAAGGTCAGCTAAGTATAATTTACTTTAGTTAGCTAATTCTATAGCATACTCTAAACTAATGGTTAAGTCGTTATTTAAATATCCAATTCAAATATTTTCATTCTAACATTTTTACTTTTCATTTCAGGTCAAATAAATACACATTATATCTCTTGAATTAATTAAAGAAATTGGCGTAAATATATAATATAGAACAGATAATAGCGCTAGAATCATAAACTTTATTGCTATTATTGTTCGTCATGAATAAAAATAGCATTAAAAATTCAATATTTGCCATTTTACAAATTTGTCCTTATTCTAAACATGAAATAAAGGACTTTCATTAAAACAATTATTTGAAGATAATTTCCAAAGCTATAGTTTATATAAAAACTCTGATACACTTTTAAAGGTATAAAATTTAATTATATAAAGGATTTATAGTCCTTTATGAACGTATTATCCCAATTGGCTAGTGTCATAAATATTATAAATAACTTTCATCTTCTCTTAGTGTATAATAATCATTAGTAGGTTTGTTTTTCTTCCAAGTTGAACCTATTAAAAACTGTCCTCGGATTGAGTTTGTTGTTTTCCTTCCGTGCGAACAAAAAAATTACTAATAGTCCTGTGTTTTCCTTCTCTCGTAGAACCTGTTCAGTACTAGTTTAATACCATCCAAACAGTTCCATCTGGATAGCAAGTACTAGTAGTTCGCACATGCGCAATATTGTGTGTCGTCCTTTTTTATTTTTCTTCTTTGGACTGTTTTTATATAGTTTGTGTAAACCACTTCAGTACTGGTTCAACGTAACAACTAGTTCAAGGATAAACGTATTTTGGTCGTGTTCAGGATTGGTTCAAATGAAGAAGAAGGACAAACCTATTATTATATAGTTTTCAAATGTGTAATCATACTATTCTGAAATGCTGTACGGGAATACTCTCGCTTTAGATATGGTATAAATGCATATCGTGACATCTAATAGAAGTTTTAGCTACTACAAAATATTTAACAAACTACCACTGTATTTACAAATTAATGATAATTCTAATAAACAGTATAATAATTGTAATTTTATTAAATTATGAAAAGGAATAATTTACATCAAGAAACTGGTATTTAGACGTAGAAAATTACGATGACATTGACATTTATAAAATACATATACCTCATGCCACCTAATACACAGAGTTAACTTTGGAAATTAAATTTTCATTTATCTTTGTTGTTAAAGTTTTGACAGTTTTTGAAAAACTATAGTTTCAAACATTTTGTAGAAAAGTAATTTGTAGTCGTAGAAAAACCAAAATCTCCAATTCGTGCACCATGCTCGCCTATGGCTCGCGTGATAAACTTCCACTTGCATGAAATATGTCTTATTCCACACTTCCACGCGTGTTGTAGAATATACTATTAAAAGGGCATATTTGTCCTAAAAGTTCAAATATAATCGAGAATTCGACATTTACAATTCAATAAAATGGTGTCCATCTATTTCAAGAAACAATGCAAAACAGAATGACACCACAAGAACGAGGAATTATTTATAGTTAACGGGCTATTATCGTGAGGTATAACTTATAGTATCATCTTGCCTAAATCCCTGAATTCGGTTTGTGAAAAATCGTTCCTCAAAACTCGTTCTCCACACAGTCCTATAATAATCATCCCCAAACAACCCATTCTACATAACTCAACCTCAGAAAACGTCCACAAAGCTCGCCTCCACAACTTGTCCACTAAATTTGTCATCGAACCAAGAATAGTAGAATAAAAAAGAATTTTTTAATATACTAATATATTTCTTGTTTCTTGAATTTCTCAGATTGGCCCTGGTACGTACTTTACCTTTTATCCGTTAGAAAATTTTACTTACTTTCATTTAACAGCCGAAATCGGCGTTTTAAATATCTTTAGCATTTTGTAAAATGTTGTAATAGTTATTTCCAAAACAGGTGTGCTCTGTTAGCCCATATTTCAGGCGCGAGATCGGCGTAAGCGGAGTTCTGTAAGGAAGATCGAGTGCTTGTAATGTGACAGCGCACGTGTATCGAACAAAATTTTTGGTGTTCGTTCAGGTATATTCATAAAAAGTACTAACTTACTGTTAGATAAGGTACGTAAACTGCAAAGTTTTTATATTTAGTTATGTACCACTTTTTGGGTTACTTATTTAGAGAAACGAATACAAACAGGATTTATTCATTTTTTAGCAAACGTTTAAATTCTGTTTTGAAACATTTGAGCATCACCATTACTTTAATGTTTAAAAATGGCCATTTTTAAGTTACAAATTACTGTGGCTAAGTTGTAAAAGACGATTTTCAGGAAAGGATTTCAAAAACAAGTTGCAAGAGACGAGTTATGGGGAACAAGTTTTAGTGAAGATGAGTTGTAAGAGGCGAGTTATGAGTGGCTGTATTAATTATATAATTTATAGTAACTGCCAATAAAACAAAACAAATACCAGGTATGTAAATATGAAACCGGAATCTATGTATAGAAAATACATACGTTTATTGTATGAAAATGATAGAAAATATTTTATTCGAAGTATTACCCATCGTTACCTATACATTTTTTTCACCTGTCTGGCAATTTGTGGATGCCACGCCAAAAAAACGGTTGCTCTTTTGAGGCAAACTAGGCATCGAGTCATTTTCGTACATTTTCGTAAGAAGTGAAGCGCTGCTCAGCAAGTGCATGTCCTATCGGTGCAAATAAATATTAATCGGACAGAGCAAAGTCTGGTGAGTAAGTCACAACTAATTTCCCAACTAAACGCCTGAATCGTTTCTTTGGCCAGTTTTGCTGCGTGTGATGGTGCATTATCATGAAGTAAAATCACTTTGTGTTGCCTGTTTTTATATTCTGGTGGTTGTTCACGCAAATCTTGATTCAAATCGATCATTTGTTGTCGGTAGTGTTTAGTATTAACGGTTTGGCCAGGTTTTAGCAGCTCATATTAGATCACACCTTATGATTTCACCAAACACAGAGCATTGTCTTACGTTCATAGCGATTGGGCCTTGTAGTCGGTGTAGTCGGTGCAGATGGTTCGCCTGGAGTTACCCATGATGTTTTACGCTTAGAATTCTCCAAATATATCCACTTTTCATCACCATCCACAATTGATGGAGAAATAACTTTCTTTTGTACCCGGTGAGCAGCATTTCGCAAGTGGTTTTTAGGTTTTCCTACTGTCTTTCATTCAATTCATGTGGAACCCATTTTCCCATCTTCTGGATCTTTCCCGTGGCTTTCAAAAGTATGGAGACGGCTTCTCGTGTCACACTTAATTGATCCGCGAGTTATTGTTGTGTTTGAGTGTCATCCTCATCCAACAATGCTTGCAATTCGTTGTCTTCAAATTTTTGTTGTGGTTTTCCACGTTCTTCGCTTCTCACGTCAAAATCGCCACTTTTAAATTTTTTAAACCACTCAAATCACTATGGTTTACCAAGAGCATGCTCACGGTAAGCTCCTACAAGCATTTGATGCGATTATGCAGCAGTTTTCTTCAAATGGTAACAGAAAATCAACGCTTTCCGCAAATAATTGTTTTCAGGCACAAAATTCAACATGTTCAACGCTATTAAAAACTATGCTGTTATATGAAACTCAAATTCTTGTTAAGTTGAAAATCTTCGTCAGAGATATCAACACGAAAATTGCAGCCAATAACGCGACTTGGCAGTAACTACATTACAGATACGGAGATCAATAAGTAAATTCCGGTTTCATATTTACATACCTGGTATATCGCTCAAATTATGGAATTAAACGCTGCTAAAATAAAAATTATTATTTATCGGATGAGAACAAGCCTTTCCAAAAAACGAAAAATCTAAAAATATGTCAAGGGCTTTAAATTAACTCAATAACTGAACAAGAAGTGCCTAAACCAATAAATTCAAATAAATGCAACCTTTCGAAGGAAATATCTAACTTCGAAGTTGGATGTTTCCTTCGGAACGTTGAGTTTATTTGAGTTTATTCGCCCAGACATTTCTTTTTAGTTATTGAGACAATTTAAAACATTTGGCATAGTTTAAGATTTTTGGTTGTTTGCAAAGGCTTGTGTTCTCAACTAATGAATAATTATTTTTATTTTAGCAGCGCTTGATTCGATAATTAGAGTTTGGTATCTATTTAGAACTACAAAAAAATGAACTGCGGAAGATATTTCAAATATAACATAGCAAAGGTGTTTCAATAATATTACAGTATCACCATCAGAAAACAAGGTTATAAATTAAAAACCAAAGCCCTGCTTATAGGCGACTATTACTGGAAATGAGTTATGAGGATGAGACTCCCTAGTCCCAAGTTTCACTGAGTACCTTAATCATAAGTAAATTGCTATGCAGGGTGCTGAAAAAATGGCGGATCAACGCTATACTGAACTAGTCAGAGACCCCCCCCCCCCC
>JAHWXV010666029.1:0-12547 GCA_024586415.1 Phrixothrix hirtus
AATATATATATATATATATATATATATATATATATATATATATATATAAATGTTTGTGAATCCAATAGCTTGCCTAACTAGAATTAGACAAACTACAAATGATGTATTTAGTTAAAATAAGTTAAGTAATTGTATATATCAACTAAGATGTCACCATTTTAAATGTTACCATGTTGCAAATTTTAAGTACAGAAATTATTGTAAAGCGAAATAATGAAATAGAAAATTAGTTACTTTAGTGCATTAAAGATACTGCGTCTTAAATTAGTATATAAAGAGCGACGCAGGAACACTTAGGGAGCTCTGACCTCAACCGCGAAACGGGATACTACGATTTCAACCGCGAAACCGTAAAGACTTCGAGCCTTACCGCGAAGCTGGGTACATCCATTGATAGGCCAGCACACTCTCGATCCGACCGAGAAGCCGTAAACATCGAGTCGCACGCTCATGGTGGAGCTCGCTTAATGAATCAACCTTTGATTTAAAATATATATAACCGAGCCGCCGAATCTAGTTTTCACTTGGAAGTTGTTTAACCTTTCCGACATCGTCGACGAAGCTTAGTTGCTTGGGCAGAAAGAATCGCCGCCGAAGGCTTGTCACTTTCCTTCAATTAAACTGTTGCTTGAGCGATGAGGTAACTGAAGAATCCTGAAAATCACCGTCATACATCGTGCGGGGCCCGTCTTATTCCGGCGTAGCAGTTGAACGTACGACTCGACGGAGGAATCTGATAGACACGCATAGAGATCCCGTAAATGTCTCCCCCTGTTGCTGCTTGTGCAATAGGAGCCGGCGTTACGAGGCATTTAGACCGTGGGAACTCATAAAATCCTTTAGGTTGATTATTAAACCGTTTGTGTATCGATGTTAGCGGCATTGATACAAGACCCGTTATTAGACAACTTCCTAAAGCATTTTAGCATTTGTTTAAAGTCTGTAGAAAATAATTACTGTTGGTTGAAAGTCCTTTCATGACAAGTGCTAATAAATTAATTTCATTGATACTAATTAATTAGTATCATCCGTCCGTTGCTAAAATTAACACTAGCCGAACAAACCTATTGTCATCCACAATAATTAAATACATTCATTGTTTGAGCTTTACGAATTAAAATTCAATATTTAATTGCCATTGTTGTAGACGCGAAAGAACAGCTAAACAAGCATTTCATTTAGTTCACTTTGTACATATTTATTTTAGTATTAGAGAACGTTTACATAATTCTTTTAAATCTTTCATTCTTATTTTGTATATAACTATTTAGAGCCTTGCATACTCATCTTGTAAAGAATTTTTATTTACAATTAATCATCAATTTATTTTTATTTGTAATATATAACGTATGAAGGTTTATTGCCTTGTTATTTATTAACCGATTTAGCTAGGCATACACAACAAAGTCCTCATCAAAGAAAAGTCTTGTGAGGAAAGAACCCGACCTCACGGCTGTTGTCTGAAAAGCAAAATATAAATAATTTTTCCCCGCGACGTAATCAAAGAAAATCGTAATGTCACAAGGTTAGTAGTACAAAAGGTGGTAATTTATTAAAGTTTTTTACATTTATTTTTCGACATAGTCACCTTTCAACTCGATGTACTTGTTCCAACGATCTTCAAGATGTTTAGTGCCTTCACTGTAATAGGATGAATCAAATGCCTCAAAATAATCATTTGTATTTATAATCACTTTCTCATTAGATAAAAATCTCTTTTTATCTAGCCATATTTTCAAGTTTGGAAACAAGAAAAGGTCAGATAGAGCTAAATTTGGTCTGTAAGGTGCATGGCGAGGTATTTCGAATTGTAATTCAACTAATTTTGCCGTGAAAATATTCGATGAGTGAGTCGATGCATTATCATGATGAAACAACACCTTCTTTCTTGCGAACGTGGTCGTTTTTCCTTTAATTTTTCAACCAGCTGGTCCAATAACGATGCGTAGTACTCGCCTGTGGTTGTTTTTCCTTATGCAGATAATCTAGAAAGATAACACCACGGCAAGATTATGCTTAAAAAGGATCAAACAGTACTCAGAAGTTGTTACGCGGACTCGTTTCTGGTCCACAGTTAACAGACGCGGCACCTATTTTGCTGACAGCTTTTTCATACTCAAGGGATCATGCAAGACATCACCAACTCACTCGTTAGATATACCTATAGTGTTTGCTATAACACGAACCTTTAGTCGACGATCATTTAAAACAAGATCATGAATTTTGGTGATCATTCTGGTAGCCTCTTTCGGATATCCTGATCTTATTTCATTTTCGATACTCATATGGTCACGTATAAATTCATTCGCCTAGAAAGATACTGTCCTAAATGATGGCGCAGATTCACCGTGAACATTACCTAACTCCTCTTTAATTTCTTTCGGTTTTTCCCGGCGATTTGGCTGAAATCTTGACAGCGCTATTACAACATATGATAGATTTGATAAATGACATGCATGCGTAGACTATGGCGCCGTCTTTATGTTCGTTACCTCACTAATCAGGCCGCCCTCGTACACACATATATGTACAATATTAATCGCAAACTACTCATAACAACTGAAAAAGCTTTGGAAATATTTTCATTGTTGTCAGAATGTTGCCCAAGAAATTGCAGCACGCATATTTCACGTAGAACATATAGTTAAATTCAGCTCTATTGTCCAAAGTTAACGTTCAGTTCGTAGTCGTCACAGCATTCGTGATGCTCCAGCTCGAGTAATTTCGTGTTGAACAAAATTCTGCCTAATTTGAATGAAAAGCGTCAACTAGGAATATTAGATCAGTTTGTTTATGCAACAGCGTTAAATTTAACACTCCCGCTTGGTTTTCTGTTTTCAACTAACACAAAATTTTATTACTTCGTGCTAGAGCATCAAGAACATTAAGGTAACGATGAAATAAACATGGAATTTTGGCGATAGAACTAAATTTAGCAAAACCTTCAACGCCAAATTAGCGTCGATGTAAATTCTAACATACCGATTTGACAACTGTCACAGATATCTAAAACCTTTTCTTTCGATTTTACCAGTAATTTAACAATTAATAATATACTATTGTGTCGTTATCTATTGAAAATGAACAAGTCACTTTGACGCATAATATATTCTAAAATATATTGTGACATGCCGAGCAACCGTGCAATTTCATTGCAGTTATCTAATAATTAAGCAAAGTTTCAATGAACTTTCTAGGTCAGAATTCGATAAACGTGTAGCGCGCGTTTGAAAAAGAACTATTTGAATTTGTTCCCTTATAAATGTTTGTTATAAATAAACATATAGCTGTTTTACATCGTAATACTGCTTTAAATTACAAAAATGTTCATAATATAATGTTTGCAAAGCATTCAAAAGTAAAAATCAATTTTATTAATTGAAATACAAAAAAGTTAGATATTGACAGTAAGAAATTATTTAAATAAGTAGTGCCCATCGAATTATCTTAGAAGAACCTTACATAAAAATTTAATGTTCCTAGAACCCAATGCGAGCCATATAGATATATGTTCCGATAAAGGAAATTGTAAGAACCCACGCCGAAAGCTAAACCTAGAATTTTAACAAATCCCTATGGTATATTATATTATTGTAAACACATACTTGCATTGATTTTAAAATAAGTTGTAAATAAAATATACTCTGTTAAATAAACAATATATAGGTTAAAATTAAGAGAAATATTTATAAAAATACAGGACTTCAGAACTCCTCAAAATTCTGAATTTTACTCTTTCAATAATAATCCGATCAAAAGGATGTTGGTTTTAAAATTCGTTTTAAGCGCCTGAAAAAAATTGAAAATCAAAACAGTTGAATTTTAAAATTTGCCTCTTTTATCCTTGCTGTTGGAGAGCCGCAACTAAAAATGTATATAAGCAAACTGCCGAACTAGCAAATTAAGAAGCCATCCGTCCGATAAATACTTCAGACAGGCTTTCTTTGAGAATTAAAAATAATTTATTGTTGCGAACCGTATTTCGATTGACAAAAAGGTGTGAACTATCAAGATTGTATAACATTTACCTAAACGCGTCTATGTTGGAAAAAGAAACTTCCAAAACACTTGCCGGAACAATATAAACAAAACAAATACACTTACAGGAGCGAATATCCTGATTAGGCACAAGACTGCGTAACTTTAAACTCGATGTTAAATAACCAGCCCCGCATTTAATGCGTACCGTTCTACAGTGTCGACATTTGATTCGATACGCAAAAAGCTTTAAAACTGTCTATATACGGAATGTCTGCTATATACAGGTCCAATCATTCGGACAGTCAACTGTTAAATACACTAAAAACCAAATTGCACTAAAGAATACAAACTCTGTCCGTATTAAAACTTCCCATTATTTAACAATCCGTTTTCATTCAACAGCTTATAGCTTAATTAGCCTACTCGTCAAGATATCGTTATACAACTAGTCAAATGCGTGCACAAAACCACAGCTGATTGCTTGTAAAGCCAGATCCAGTGTTATTGAACTTAACAGCTGTTTTCTCTACAAAAAGTCATACAAAGTTTCAATCTGCAATATTCTAAGTAATAGCGTTAATAGTTCATAATTGTAAATAGTGTCTATAAATATTCTTTCATATGTTTTTAGTCAATAGATTACCTTAACCTGTACAGCCGATTTTATGCAAGCAAAAACACCGAATTCGGTGAATGCTAATGGAAAGATTTTAGACTTGAATAGTAACAAATTGAATGACTAAAATCATTGTGATAAGCGTAATAATAACTAAAGCAAATCAAACTTGGGTAATAAATAATTAAAAACAGAATATTTGTAAATAAATTCTGCTGTTAGAAACATTAGTACAAAGTATAATAAGCTAACCAAAATTGTATGCATAATAAAAACGTTAAAACCATTGTGTACAAGATAGCGCCAAAAAGCTATAAAGGCTGAAAAACCAAAGTAAACGTATACGAGGTATCTTATAAAAACAAAAATTATTTGAACGCTGTTAAATGTTAGTTTATCAGTCCTGTTCACAATTAAAATGTAAAATATATTGTATGAACAATCCACCTTCACCTGTCAGTTACTTGAAATAACCTAAAGTGAAAGATATCGTCAGAAAGACGGCAACCGAAGCAGTCGTCACAATATTAAGAGAAAAAAAATCACACAGTAAATACTTAAATTTAGATGGAGCGAATTTGAAAATCGACTTCCGTACTACTAGGCTATACCGTTTTCTTACGAAGATCGTCGGAGTTCAAGTGTTTAACAAAAACGTAGTCAGTCGTCCAACTTTAATTGCGTTTCTCTCACAAAGCTGGGGCTATTTACGCCTTTCTTATTGTGATTTTAATTCCAACAGTCGCTTCCCTTACCATCGCTTTGCGAGACATAATTGTACCATAAATTTAGGATATATACAAAACTTGTGAAAACTTTAACCAACCATTAATTCAAATTTTTAATCGACATAATTATTGTAAAAGAAAGCTAATTAAAAATTATAACGTATTTATTATACAAACATTTTTGTTTATCGTATCCTCTTCATCCGACTTCTCCTACGGAGCGATTATAAATAAAACATTTAAACTGAAAGTGAGAATAGCGCTTGAGGTAAAACACTTTGACCTTAAAGTGGTGTTAAAGTTTTGATATTTGAGTGCACATTGCAGACGATAATAGGTTTAAGTTGCTAGTAAATACCGTAAAACAGAAATGAGACAAACAGCATGGTTTCAAACATTCAACTTTTCTCATTACCTCACAATGTCAAATTAATCAAATAGTGTTTTAATCGTTGAACTATATATTTTATATCAGTATATACTGCTTTTAATAACAAATGCAACATCTATTATTTGTCGATATAGTTTACTAAAATTTTTACTTTATGTTTAAAATTCCAGAAAGGAATTTCAGAACCACATATTATTTTCTAGTACCTGCCCAGGTGCCAACTAATTGTTATCAGTGTTCACAAATTTACATCAAAAGCGTTAGCTAACAATGCTTAGAATGTAACAATATGCTAATTTTCATTAACCAAGTCATCTAACTATGACGAATTATTGGTATGCGGGAGACTAGATGTTCATTTTGAGAAATTGTTAACCGTCTAGACCATCAAGTAGCTACAATATTAAGATGTTGCTCAAGATGTCAAAATTTTGAACTACCTGTTAAGGCGGGATAAGCTATTTTTATTCCAGAATTTTCGAACGCTGCCGGTTATATAGCCAACGTGGTGGAGTCCGTTGCTATACCATATCTTCCAGAGTTGGTTAATCCCATTTTTAGCAAGGCAATGCTCGTGCCCATACGGCAAGGGTTACAATGCGCTATCTGGGGGAAGCTAATGTGGCGTTTCTTCCATAGTCTGCGTTATCACCTGACCTGTCACCTGTCTGGGACAGCATCAGCTAAGCAATAACTTGAGCTTCATATTCAATAGGCATGGGATGCACTTTCACAGTCCCATATTTATCACCCCACCGCAACGGGTGGGGGCGAGATCACAAATTATTAAATAATGTTTTTAATATTTTCCTTTGAAGTTACAATTATTTTACTGTCATACGGCAATACAACTTCTGAAAAAATTTCAATAAAATTTATTGACGAATAATTGGTGTTATATTATTTATTGAAAGCAGTATATTTCGTTTATAATTGTTTTCCCTTTTAATTTCAACATTTAAAAAATTTATTGTTCGTATTATCTCTAGTTTGTTGCTTTAGTTTCTACTTAACTACAACAACCAGTTATTACGTTCTTAAAATTTAATTTCATTTCTATATTTGGCTACAATCATATTTCATTAGTAATTTAGCTGAGTAGAATGGAAACATGTGTGTCAAGATTTTGGATAAATACAAGGTTTTTAAATAATATTTACAAAACACAATTATGGAAAACTATTGATTTTGATAAATTACGAAAGTAATTTAATATTTTCTTCCGACATTTACCTTGAGTTATCAATAATTATGCCGATTTATAATTTAAACAGGAATAAGAGACAAATTTATAGCTATAATCATATAAATAAAATTTAAAATTAGAAAGTTAGACTCATTTCTTATATTTCAAAAACCACATTTGTATGTAAACTAAGAAGGACTTTGGTTCAATTAAATATTACATAAAAGTAAAAGATTCTAATTTATTGAATATAAATAGTAACTATCAATTAGATTAATCTTTTAAGTTGTACATCAATACAATTTAGTGCTTGATATAAAGAGTTGACCTTGAATTATTTAGTTGGTGTTAAATGTTAATGATTAATTAATAGGTAGAGCTTATATGGTTTTCGATACTTAATGCCACTGCTCCATTAGTCTTCACAATATGAAATTAATTTCGCTGCTTTGTGATTTTCAACACAACATACAAAATTAATTTATCGCCTCCTTCATAATCAAAATGCAAACTGACCAACTGTTTTCTATTTGAAGAATAATTTCTAAACAATGGTAGACATTGTGATTTTGTCGATAGAAATAGCCCATGGTTTATTAATTCTACGGTGAATTTCCAAAAGCAGTAGTTAATTTCGTACAATATTAAAACAAACTATTAAAACCTGAGTGGCAGTTTTTGAAATTGCAGTCAGTTTCATTTTTTTTCGATATAGCGATTATGTACACATATCAAGTCTACAGCGCTTTAACATTTGCCGTTTCAGAACATAGATAATGCGTGCCGCATATTTTCCCTTAAACTACAGGTATCCACTAATTTTACTACACTACAAATAATTTGAATATGTAGCATAATGAGATTCTCACAACCTAATATATTATTTATATTGATGGTTTTGCTTTGCTAGTGTATTACCTAAATTTATAAAACCTACGACTTTTACAGCCAACGGTGACCCAAAGCTTACAAAATACAAACATAAGTGCATTAGTAATTCTTATATTAATTGTTAAAAACTAGATATTTAAGATATGCCACTATAGAGGACCGTAAACAAATATGATAACGTCTATATTTTTCTACAATGACTAAACTAATTTTTTATTCCTTATAGACAGCATTGGCTTTTCCTGTGATCATTAATAAATCCAAAGGTCACAATTTAGAACATTGGAAATACTGATATAAACCTCCCACGTTAAAAGCGTCATTAATGGAAAATATTAAAGCTAGTTTATTGTGGCTCATAAAAATAAGAAAATAATGACAATTGTATTATAAATAGATGTTATAATGGCAATACTGTTATATTTTAGTGCATAAAATATGAAGGAAAACCTAAGTAAAAAATTGATATTACTATATCTACGGTTATTCAACGAATCTTTTTTAATACGCAATCGACTTTATTGTTATTAAATACCATTTATAATAATTACTATAGTAAATTGGCAAGATTATTTAAATATAGGAATATGGCATAGTTATAATAAGAGAGGCAATATCCAACAAAAACCATAAATCTTACTTTATTATTTACTATAATTACCTACATAAGAGTATTTACTTCAGACACAATGACGGCGTATTTAGATCCAGGATATTTGAAATACTATCGATATAGTTTTGAAAAATAATTATCCTGTATAAATATGCAAACTGTTTATTTGTGCTTATTAGTTTTTATGGATTATGGTAATCAGATTAGATTTACATATATAAATATTTTTAAAGTTTGTATAGACAATAATTAGCATATGGATTACTCATTACTTAAACATTAAAATTCCCTCTTTTTATACTACTATTTCTAGGTTTATTTAAAAATCCCACTAATATGATTCTTATTTTGATAGTATTTTACACGTCAAACGTGTAGGACAACCTCCAATCCAAAATTTATAAACATTATTTCGGGACGCGTGAGATACAGGAGATACAATGAAGTGTTGCTATGTGTATGACTTAAAACGGCGCAAAGATGCGATATTGCTAACATAGTCACGCTTTAAGGCTCTTTGTACGAATTTATTACTGTCTCTCGAAAATGTAATCAGAATTTTGACTAGAAAAATTGAATTCATATATTAAGAAAACTGATAATTACCGAAATAACAGTCAATCTTGGTAAGTGAATTCGAAAACACGAACCTCTGCAAATAAAATTGAGGCATTGGGTTCTATTGAAGATTATTTATACATTTTTAGAAAAAATTGTAGAATAGCGTAATATTTGTACATTTTCCACTAAAACACGAACTAGTGCAACTAATAGCTAATTGCTAGCAAATACTTTATTTACATAATGTTTATTTCAAAACTTTTTAGATATTCTGCATCTTTGGTAGTCTACCTATTGTTTATTAAATATAACGATTCTGACTACATTCTGTAAGTGCATAAAGTTTCTGTCAAATGTACAGCAAATAAATGATACATATGAAACCTAATGCTACAGAGCTTCACTACTTCGGTAGGAAATCTACGGAGTCTCTAATGGTCAATTTCATGATTTTTAGTAACCTCTTGTGACCTTTCTTAAATAACCTCCTAAGCCCTAGGGAAACCCAGCTGCTGCTCCTTGATTTTAATTAAAGTAGCACCCATGACGACTCATTCCTCCCTCTCGATTTCTACGAATCACAGATCGCAATGCCGTCGTTTTTTACGTTTCAAAAGGAGCGTATTATAAAACAGAACTACATTTTATGGATGTTTTGAGGCATTAGAATGTTTCTCGTGAACAAAGTTTTCATTCAGCAACCTTTTGGAAACATTCCTGACCAAGTTTGTTACTTTATTGATCCATAGTCACCCAATTCTGACTAAATGGACGGTATGATGCAAGTATGAGGGCTATCCAAAAAGTCGATTACGTTTTCTTGTAAAAAAACTCAGTACAAGAAAAAAAAATTATTATGTACGTTTGAAAGCGGCACCGAAATGCTACTTTTCAATGTAGTCACCATACAAATTTAGGGACCTATCATAGCGGTAAACAATCTTTGAAATGCCATTGTGATAAAATTCTGCCACCTGAGACTTCAACCAATTATTCACGCTCTCCATCAGTTCCTCATCGTCACCAAAGCGCTGCGTTGCGAGCCACGACTTTATGTTTGGGAAAAGGTGGAAGTCGCTAGGTGCGAGGTTCGGGCTGTATTGTGGTTGAGAAAAAAACTTCCACTGAAAATCTTGAAGAACTTGTCGGGGGCGATTTGCCGTGTGGCGTTATCGTGAAAAACAAAGTTTTTGAACTCAACTTTCCCCTAAGCTTGCTCTGAATCGCTCTTCTTAAATACCTCTCAGAGTTTATTGTTGTTCCACGTTCAAGGAAATCAATAAGAAGCATGCCTTTGCTGTCCCAAGAAACGGCTGCCATAATTTTCCTTGCAGATAAGGTTTTCATGCATTTTCTCGGTTTTTTTCTGGAATTTGTGGGCCCCCACCGCACAGACTGCAATTTGGTTCCGCAGTTCACATGTTTGACCCACGTCTCGTCACCCGTTACGATTCAATCCAGTAACGAGTCGCCATCTTTGACGTAAGAGTCCAGAAATGTTAATGACGTTTCCATATGCTGATTCTTGTGATTTTCTGTCAGGAGTTTTGGCACCAATCTTGCACAAAATTTGTGGTATCCCAGTTTCTGCGAAACAATTTCATGCAAAAAACTGCGTGAAATTTGTGGAAAACCGAGTCAAAGCTCTGTTATTGTGAATCGGTGCCTTTTCATCGACCTTTGCAACAATTTCATCAGTCAACTGCTTGGTCGTCCACTTCGCTCTACATCGTGTACATTAGTTCGACCATTTTTTAACTTAATGCACCATTGACGCACTTCACGTTCAGTGATAACGTTGTTCCCGTACACCTCACACAGTTGTCGATAAATTTCAATAGGTTTACATTTTTTCGCTAAAAAAAACCTTATTATAGGTCGCGCCTCACAACTCTATTGCGGCACACATTTGAAACTGTTACTGTTAAATAACGGAGTGAGACAAAAACCTAGCGCTAACACGGCTGGATGCTGACTGAGCCAAGGAACGTACAGACACCAAGATGGGTGCGCTGTGCACGGTAGAAGCGGCTATAGACGAAAACGTAATCGATTTTCTGGATAGCCCTCATATACGATTTCGTATAGAATATTTTCATTCATATGATGCAGCAGTTGATCCATTTAAGGCGACAAATGTTATAAAGTTTGATTATCATTCAATTAAAGTTATGTGAATTAAAAATTTGACTTCGGTAGGTAAAAAATTTTGAATGTTTTGCATGTGTTTTAGATTAACGTTTAAACTACGCTGATAAGTAAAACCTTTTCCTTTCGAATGGTATAAAGAACATGTTAAACTATCAATTGATTATTATACTATTTTGCGTAAATTTTTACATTGGTTTTATATAATATAGTACAGATGATTCCATCGTAACGTTTATCCTACAACAAATAAGATGTCTGTTATACATATGTATTTTGGAATATTCAAAATACAAAGTTTCCTAGGAATTAATATTAGGAATCTACAAAATACTAATAGTTCTCAATTTGTACATAAAATTATGTGTTGAATGAAATCAAAGTACGAAACTATAATATCTAGAATAGATAAATAAACACACGGAGCATGCCTAAGTGGAAGAGAACTTGAAAATTAGTATTAAAACCGCTAGATCCTGTACTGATATCCGTTGGACTTACCATACATAAACACAGCTGATTGGTATACCAACTAATTCTTTTATTCATAAAACTAATTCTTTAAGTAAAATATTAAATATTTACTTTGTAACAACGTTGTTATTTTCATTTCGTCTAATAAGACATATAAAAACCCGGATTTAAGTCAATAATTTTGAATATGCTTACTTTAGCAAATAAAATTCCATTACAAAGACTAATTTTAATTCAAAAATGTGTTCCTGTAATATTTCGTTGTGACCGGGCTTCCTTCTGCAATCGTACTACAATCAATCTACAGGATCTACTTTTGAAAGTGGTACTGCACTTAAGTACATTAACTGGAAGGAAAATAGATGAACGTTTGGTAACGGTTATGCAATTGTAACGCGTAACTCTAGTCTTGTTATTCTTTCGAGCCATTATCTTAATCTACTAGCCAACATTATATCTTATAATACCGCAATTTAATATCATAATTTAAAACTTTATCTTCATTTACATTAAAACGTACACAGTGCTTCTGCCTAATGAGGACGGAAACAATGATTTACATTTATTTATTATATATGTACGTCACTCTACAGGCGTCAATATTAAAACAGTAACTTAGAGTGTATGTATATTACCCATATATCAACGTAGAAGAACGTTTCAGCAACAACAACACTACATCATCAATTAATTATGAAATTTTAAGAAGTGGAATAGCTATTCTATGTAGGAGGTATCCAAAATGTTCCGCAACCTCCGAATTTTATGAAAAATACGTATTCTACAAGAAAGATGGTTTAAACAAAAATTGTAGTATACCGTGTATCCAGGATATAATGAGCATTACTTTAGCAGAAGATATACAATGACTTCATTTAATCCCGAACCCCACGTGACCAAAATTGATAGGCAACCAAACTTACACGTTGCCGAATATTAACAACAAATTCCCTACACT